>JANHGC010008514.1:142647-159142 GCA_027560395.1 Boaedon fuliginosus
TAGAAAGGATGGAAGGCTGAGTCAACCTTGAGCCTGGTGGGATTCGATCTGACAACCTGCTGGACAAGTCAGCAGAGGCTGCAGTGCTGCATTTAACCACTGCGCCACCGAGTCCTTATTTTAAAGCAAAAGGCATGCCAGTAGCACAGCCTTAGCAAGTTACAGTTAATATATCAGTTTAAGACAGTTTATTTTCATACTCAAGTTTGCACGAATTCAACCATGGTTTACGGCTCGGCGTGTTGTTTGAACCGAGCCAACCAGCGCTTGCGCAACAAACCTTTTATTAAGCAAATTTCATTTAAGTGTCAAAATTTCAAAATGTACATCGTGCGGTACTGTAGATTACCATAGTTTTCCTTAACAGAAGTGCCCAGTCAGATGAAACAGATGGTAGAGGAAAATCTGGTGGTGAGGAAACATTTGGTTCACATCGTCCATATGGTCCTATTATTTTCAAAATGCCTTCAGTCCAGCCGTTTCATAGCTGATTATACCAGGCTAGGATTGAGTTTATATAAACGGACTTAAAAGTCATATAGCTTGGCCTTGAAGCACTATTAAAATATTTCTCAATTTCTACTGCAAAACTTCTGGTTCTTAAGTTTTAACTAGCGTATAAAATATGTTGCTATCCATGTGGCAATATGTTGTTAAAATTACAATTGTTTTTAGTTGTATCATAATTCTACCAGTAAGTATTTCAGATCTTTTGCAGAAAATGTTTTTCCCAGAATTTTCTTTCCTCCAAATCTTACCCATATTCAAAATTATTTGTTATAGGAGCTGGAATACAAGGTAGCGCTTTTGTCCTTGGTCTTCTTTGGGTTATCTCACTGTTACCATTTTGCAGGTGAACCAGGAAATAATCAAAACTGTGTTCTTTTACTTGAGATCTCAGCAGATACACTGTCAGAATTGAATTGTAAATCCAACATGTAAATCCTGATCGGGGAAATGAGGCGGGGTATAAATCTAATGAATTGAATTGAACATTTAAAAAAAAACATTAAAAAAGAAGCCTAATATAAATTAAGCTTAATTTACATCCAGGATCTATGGAAGGTTGTGTATAACCACAATGGGGAAGACAATTTTCCTAAAATATCGGTAGTGTTGTGCACACTGGAAAAGATTAGCCTTGGCAATATGGGCCCTCATTTTACCAACTTTGGAACGAAAGCTAAGTCAACCTTGAGCAGATGAGAATCGAACTGTTGGCAATAAGCAGAATTAGTCTCCAATACTGTATTCTAACCACTGTGCCACCACAGCTCTTTAATATTAGACAGAAATAATGTCTTAATATTGTAAGCCAAAATCACAATTTGGTTTTTAAAATCCAAATATGAAAAAATGCCCAAGTTTTTTGGACTCAATAAAAGCTTTGGGGACAGCATTCTTTGCAATCAAGCTCTAGATTTATAGCATCTTCTGTACGTTACTGAAAATATGACAACTGTTTATGTGAGATCTTGAGTAGAGAATTGAGAGTCTTGCTAGAAATGAATGCGTAATGTGCACTTTCTAAGACACTTTCCTTGAAATGCTTAAATGTGGAAATGACTTGCTTTCTAATCAAACGTGCTTTTAATCATAGTCCACTTACCAATATGATATGTAGAATGTGACAGTACAGTGGATGATCATTTTTCTGTATAAATATTTCAATATATATATATTTCTATACAAAATATTTCAAATATTTTATATATAAATATTTTGTATGAAAATATTTCTATATAAAAAGCTTCATTTCTAGTATTTCTTTGTAAAAAGCTTTAACCTTCAACTGGTGTCTTTTAATTACATTCCACTTTTATTTTAGCACAACTGGAATGTGTGGCACGAGGCATCTTAATTTATTTCACTGTAACATTTATTACTGTAAATAGAATATTTTAAAAATTGTGTCCTCATAAGAAAAAAATTGGTTATCGTGTTCCGTAACTTATTCATTTCAAAGATGCTAAGGAATACCAAGTTCTCTTCATCTATCATACTTGCATTTAGCTGATTAACTAGAGTAATTATAGAAGACACAATTTTAATAGGGAAAAAATACAAGAAACAGCTGCATTCTTTTCCTTTATTCTAATTAACCAATGCCTTGTGTGTCCACATGCAACTTATTGCTTTAGACATTATTGAATGTACTTCAGACAAGATCAGTCTATACAAACGTATGTAAACAGCAAGACTTTAAAAAGCCGTGAAGTGCAAACTCAGTTATATACATTTATCATAAACATAAAAATATACTCCAGCTGGTAGGTACACTATGTTAATGTTCACTAAGTACTTCATCACTATTGCCCAATCTCATATGCCATTGTCATTGTGAGGGGTGGCAATCCAATCCATGTAACTGCGGTATTTCAGTTTAGCCCAGGAAAGTAAGTGCCCACTTCATTCCTGTAATTATTTTCAATCGTATGTTTATAATATTTTGTGTTGTGATTCAATAAAGCTTCTCTATTTGGCTTTTATTGCACTCTGTCTCCTGGAATTTGTAAATCGGCATTATACCTCATATGCTTTTTAAAAAAAAATGCTTTATAAATTAAAATACGTAAGCACCAATGCAGAAAGTACAACAATATAGATATGTCACTTCGTGATTTTGTCACGAAGTTCCTGAATATAATCAGTTACAAATGTCATCTAAAGAGCAGCAATTTTTTTTAATAAAGAGGCAAAACCTACTCCATTATTCATGTGTATTCTATGTTTGTAATAAAAAAAATCTAATTTTAAACTGTTACAATTCCATGCTTATTTAGGAATCCACTCAACCTAGTTAGAAGGTCAGAACCCTTCAGGTGCATCTTCTCACATATACCTCTAATTAAACAGCCTCTTTGGGAGGCCCTGATGCCTCTTAAGTCTGCTTTCTTGCTGAGAATCTGCTGTTTCAAAAGCGATTTATGAGCACAAATAAAAACTTACAGGATCTAAGTCCCTATGTTTTTCTTGCTCTGATGAGGCTATGTGTGATTTCATTGGGAGAATAGCAAAGGGAAAACGTACTCCTCCAATATAGATCTGTTTCTGATTTTTCTCAAAGATAACTGAAAAAGCCAAGGCATGGAAGACAGAAGGTGGTCTAATCTAATGAGATCTATTGAATAAGAGAAAGGAAAATACAATATTAGATGATCAATAGCATACATTGCTAAAGTTTAAAAACTTGTATTTAAACTTCAGTAATGTAAGGCCACATAAAAAAAAACAATTAGAAATTCACAGGCTGGATTCGTACTCTTTATTACTGGACTAAAAGAACCTTGGTCCATTTGTACACTGAGATAAGTCCTGCAATCATTCTTTATTAGATAAATCAGGATGTTCAACAAAAACAGCATTTTTTTTTTGTTAAAACAAAAAACAAAATTAGTACAGAATATGGTTATTTTGAAAAAAAAAACGCTTCATCAATCACGATTTATATTGATGATAGTATATTTTGCTGCTATTATATATTCTGGGATTCTAAACAGCATCAATGGGATTAATTTTAATGGGGATTTCATTTCAGAAAGTCAATGAGATTCCATACATTAGCAATAAGTAGGATTTTGACATTCCATCTCACCCTCCTCAAAATTGCATGAGATTAATACTTCAGCTTCCCATGAGGTGGGGTAGGAGGACCAAGCTATTACTGGAATACATAGCATGGTACTATATCTAGATATTAAGCGTGGAGTACAGGAAGGTAACATGGATCATTGGAATAGAAGTAGGAAAAGTTAAAGCCTTCTCTGTTTTCAAAGGCTGTACAGGAGGAGGAGGAGGAGGAGGAGGAGTATATTGGACATGGTGATCCTTTGAGAGCTGTATGCAATGAAATTTCATTTTAATGTATGCCAAGTGGTGCACATTCAAAGTGACAATAAAGTAAGGAGGAAGATATATTTAATCAATGTATAGGGCTGTCAACTTGCTAAGGAACAGCTAAAAAGACATGGTTAACTGTAGTCAATAATAACAACAAAATATACAATCTGGCAGTTAACCCACACCGTACTATCTCCCAAAGTGGGCGCATCTAACCGACAGCCAGTATTTTAATGCTTTGTGAAAATCCAGCAGAAGCAGGACCAACTGAATCTCGGGGGAAGATCATTCGAGAGCCAGGCATTGCCATGGAAGTGATATTCTCTCTGGGTCCAGCCAAATCACAGGACCTGGAACATGGCCTAACTTGGCAGAGGGCATTGGATAGAACAATACAACTAGAGACAGGCCGTCCTGCAGGAATTACCACCTACACTTCAACTACACTTCTGTTGATGTTAAATGCAAGTTCAAATCCTTTCTGGCAATATGGATAGGGTGGGGCAGGATGCGTGTGTAAAATATGTGTGGGCAGAGAAATCCTAGCCATAATTGACATGTCACTTTTGAAACAGAATCCATTGTAGTTATTTTTGCATGTTTATTTGCTAACGCATTCTCTTTATATTGCACAGAAATGTTGGAGAAGAGCATCAGAAGGAATGCATGAATTTTATGCAGTTTGGATCAGAAGGCTATATGCACAGTAACCCTAACATAATTTAAGGAAACCTGTGAAAATATCCTGTTTCTTCCGTTTCTCAGAAACTTATTTTGTTCTCTGTAAGGTCGCTTTTGAATCTGACAAAGAAACTTTCCTTTACCTTCCTCAAGTTGACATCTAAGAACCAAATATAATTTCGGACAAATCCTCCCATCCAATCCCACATTGTTCAGGGTAACCTTATGTTTCTCCAAAGCAGCTTTTTAAGAGTACATGAATGATTTCAGAGGGGAAAAAAGCTACTCAAAATCTTCCCTTTCATAAATTTCCCTAAATTATGCTAAGATTCAGATGGGTGTCTTCCTTAAAATAGTCTATATGAACTCCATGACAGTTTACAAGGAAGAAACTAACCAAGATAAACTACCCAATCGTGTTGCCTTTTTCAATTTTCCGTGACAAAATTATCCTTGCTAAAATAATAAAACAAATTAGTATATTCATATTTAATCTTTACTTAAAAATAAAATACAGGATTGAGAGATTGATTTATAAAACCTGTGTTACTATACTGTACTTAATCATGATTAATTTTGTAAAATAGTAGATTAGTTCCGATATTAATCCTACCGGTAACACTGTAATATTATCAGTGTTTCCAACGTTAAAGTCTTCTGAAACACGTGGGAGTTGCTATACATGCTACAACTTGTAATATGCATGCTAAGCAGTAATTTATATTGGGCTCTGTGAGATTTATTTTAGAGAAAAGATAATTATATTGCCTATCTCATTCAGCAGTCCAATGGAGCACAAATTTTTAATACTGCCTTCTACTGCATTCTTAGCAGATTAAAAAATGTTTGTTAACAATAAGATTTTTTATATAATCAAATAGTATTATCCCGAATCTTTACATAAGCCAATTGATTTCCCTTTGTAATTAGTCTCTCAAAATAACTGAGGGATTATGCTCCTGTAAGTCCCTTTTCATATTTCACCACAAATAAACACATTTGTTTTTCCTCCCTAAAAAGGTACAAGTTACCATATTAATTTGTAAGATAATGATGGCACTTTACAAACAAATTATTTCAAAAAAGCCAACAACCGCAGCTTTTAATGCCTTTTTAGGACAGATAAATTTCTCTAGATAAGAGCTCCGATGTAGTCTAGAGGGGACACAGGATCAGTCATTAAAACTTTAATTCAATTCAAACTTTAAATAAATGGCTTGATAACTTTTTCACACTTGATTTATAGTTACTAGCGTGCATTATAGAGAGGCCACTGGGTACTAATATATTATTTTGTGCTTTCTCTCATTCAAGACAGGAAAGCTCATTTTTCAAAGCTTAAGAAACCAAATTCTCATCAAGCTGCTTGGAGGTTGGCTGTGTTTTTTCTTGAACTATATCTAACACCTACTTACTCTCAGGTTAAATAGGAAATTAATATGTTGTTGTCATACCCCTTTTCCCAGTTTAATCATGCTCCATCCTATCTTCTGTATTAAAGTCAGAAAGTACAATTAGGACAAACAACTGTCTCCCATAAATCAGGGAGACTATGTGAAATTATGCCAGTGGTTAAATGTACTCCTGAGTGGTTGGCTCTTGTCCATCTGAATCTCTAATAATATTGATACTACTTGACACTGCAAAAGTGCACTCAACTGTATTGTGAAACTCTCTTAAGGTCCAACTATATATTTTAAAATTAGGGCAAGAAGGTGGTCTTATGGCGCACATTGCTTACAAATACAGATAATGCTACAGCACCAATTGCTTCAGGGTATACTGATCAGTAATTTAAACTGATGCTTAGAAAAAGAATTAATTGATTAATTAAAGGTGGCTGTTTAATTAACTTGAACTCTCTTGAATGGACAGTTTACTGTTTGCTATAATGTTCGAAAATGAATTTTAAATTTCAAAACATCTCAAGCAATTGCAGAATATATTAAGATAGTGTGATACCATTTGCTTAAATATTAAGGTTCATTAAATTTAATGAGATTAAACGAACTACTGTATTTATTTATAACTGTAAATTGTAAATAAACAAACCTTTTTTTTTCTAAAGCCTTTCCCCTATTTTTTTCTCATTTTAGGATAAGAAGTTAGCACTAATATTTTATGTTTAAAATCTCAGAGTTGAATATGTGAACTGCCACCCTTCATACATTACACACGGAATTCCAACTGGGTGCTGCTACAAGTTTAGTACTGAAACTCTTGTTGATGAAATATGGAGATTTCCCTTCTCACCAGCCACCTAATCAACAACAAAATACGGCTCCTGAGTGTAAATCTGATATGTCAGATTTCATTTACTATGTTTGACATGTTTGGAAATATCTGAGTTTAAAATGGGATGCGCAAATCAGCATTTGCTATTACAGTCATCAACCTATGAATAAGCTTTTGCTAAACAGTACCTCTGTGCTTATATAATATTCTAGAATATCAAGAACATAATTAGGTTGCATTGATGGGGGAAATAAGCAGTTCTCTGCAACCTCCCAATATGCAAATAGACAAGTCACCATTAAATTAAGATATATGCTATTCAAAACAAAACATGTGTTAGATGAGTAAGCGGTAAATATCATTAAAAATACGTTAGATGATGATTTGGTAAATTCAATTTAATATATTACAATGTAAGATAAACTTGAGTCCATAATAATAGGGAGCATATGTGAAGTTAATGTAAACAATCGATTTCCAATTATTTTGTTTTCCCTTCTCACTTTGTGTTTGCAACTATGATTCATGCCCTTGTTACCTCACAGTTAGACTACTGCAATTTTGGGACTAAACTTGAAAACGACTTGGGAGCTGCAACTGAGCCAAACTGCATCAACCTAGCTATTAAAAAAAGAGGAGTGGATTTAGTAGCATAAGATCCGTACTCACTTCGTTGGTTACCAATAGGCTTCGGGGCCCAGTTCAAGATACAAGCTTCAACCTATATAATGTATTACACGGTTCAGCACCTGTACACCTCTCTCGAACAGAATCCGTCATCCTGTAATACCGCTCCTAGAAAGGTGGCAAAGGGTCCCCCATCCGCAACGATGTGAAAACAGCGGGTACCAGAAGTGGGTATTCTCCCACTCTGTGGAATATCTTGATCCCTGAGATGCAGAGCCTACTTGTTTTTTTTCTTTGCAAAAAAAGTTAAGACCACCCTGGTCCAAATACTTTTCAGTGAAAGGGGTGAAACTGGACTATTACTGTAATGTCCTTTTTAGTTAGCGATTATCTAACTTTTATTTTGACCATACTGAGGTTACGCTATAGACCATCTTGAGTTGCTAGAACTAAAACAGCACAGATATGACTAAATAAATAAATAATTAAATAATTAAATAAATAAATAAATAAATATTAGTGATGTTGCTGCAAGTAGCCTTTGTCAAGAGCTGAAGGGTGATTTTTCTCGTTGGAGAAAATTTTCCTAAATTGTATTAAAAGAAAAACTGAGAAAAGTTAAAATGAACCGATCAGTAACTTTTCTTACTTCTAGAGGCTCTTGTGAAAATCCACATGTCCAAAATTCATTAATGCTTCAACCCTCAGGAGTTTTTCTAGCCTAAAATTGGTCTGTTACATGATAAAACGCTGAAAACAGATCTAAGTCCCAATACTTGGGTCAGGGAAACAGAATACTGGCACATTTTTTTTTAAAAAAAATCTCCCTACTGTTTGCCATGCAAAAATGCTGAAATTTGGATATTTAAAAAGTTCGAAACATCTATACTATTTTTATACACAGTAAGAAGCAATAAAAATAACTCATTTAAGAAAAAAGACCTTCAAGCTCAAATTCGTATTTGTGTGTAAAACTAGTGGATGAATCTCAAAGATGCTGTTCATGCGCATAAGGCCGTAGAAAAAGGAGTAAAATGTATAGATCCGAAATGAGTAAATTTGCAAAGCAGATAAGATATGAACCACCAAACATTAGGGAGGCCGAGAAACATGCCAGAAATGTTGCCGTATTAGCAGAACATAAACAACCTGACATTCACAAGCATTTAAAAACGTGTTGTTTTAAGAAACCTGAGTGAAAATTCACAGGAATATAGTGCTAAAATTCAGCTGAGACTGCTCAATGCTTAGGACACCCTGGCAAGGCCCACATACGCAGCGTGTTGTTGCTGTTTCTGACTCCACACAATCCAAGTCTTCAGATGAAAACGTTTTTGGGGATCCGGGCAGTGTGTTATCGGAAATGCTAAATTTAAGAAAGGTGACTTTATATTTCCTGAAGAGGAACCTTTTATGGCAAAAGTGTGCATCGTTCTTTTGACGTACCCCCAAACTGCTGTTAAATGTTCTTCTTCGTGTTGTCAGTTTTGCCATTTTTGTGAGTTTTGGCTTCTTCTTGTCCGATGAGACGAATCACCTTGTAACATCCTTGTGTAATTTTGACCATCCACATTAAGTTTATAATATCCAATATGATACTGGGGACAAACCAGGCGACTTGAGCTACAAATCCTAATCTGTAATAGGCTTCTGTTCCAAACTCAGAAGCCACACTGTTGTAATAAATTGGAATGACTATGATCCTCCCTAGGAAGAACATGATGGTCATTAGCAGTCCGTTGATGATGTTGGCTTTTGAAGCTTTAGAGTACCCCAATGCTTCAAAGAACCACCTATAAGAGAAAAAGGATTAAACAGAAATCAAAACCAGAAAGGTACGATAGTGTTAATTTTACCTTGGCAAAATCTGAGACCACATCTGCACACATCTCCTTTGCCTAGAACGGGCAAGAAATTTGGCTGCCGCCACAATGCCATCCTTACCACATATTTGGGGGAATCTCATGCAGCACTGCTATCTCCACAGATTTAATGTCCAACTTGCTAAGGGGCCTGACAGACAGTTCTTTGGCTGAAATTCCAGCCCCATTCAACAACCTGTGGAAAAAAAACCCTCCAAGTGGTATACATAATGCTTTGGTTACTTCAGAATTGCAATAATTTTGTTTCTTCTCTTCTGTCATATTGTCAACTGATTGAATGGTTTGTTCTTTTGTTTTGTTTTGAATCCTTGAAACTATGAGTTGACTGATTATAGTGAAAGGTTTTGTATCTCTTTGCTGCCATCTAATGATCTTTGTAGTGTACCGATCATCTGGATTTGGGCAGCAGTTGGATAGGTGGGTGATGAAAACCTGAATTTTGAGAAATGGGTTCGGTGGGGAGCTGTAAGCTCCCTAAGAATATTACTTTAAGAGAGGTAGTAAGGAGCAAAGCTCTTGCAAACTGTAATAATTGAGAAGAAAATTCCCTGTCAGGTGAGCTACAGAAATTTAAAAGATAAGTTCTTTCCATTACACTTCCAATTATCTGTGACAATCCAAGAACAGATTAGTCAATTTCAGGACTTCAAACTCCATCAACAAAGTGACTAAATCCAATGGGGGAAGGATGTGTGTAGAGTGGCTGAAGCCAGGGTTCCAATTTACCTAACAGCCCAAAGAGACCTGAGGGGTAGGAGACAGATGAGAGACTGGATAGAAGAGGTTGATCCTATCTTTGTATATAAACAGAGAAAAGCCAAACTCACAGAATATATTGTTACGTTTTGGAAATGTGCACAATAGCTGTTTTCCTCAAATCAAAGGAAATTTTGAAGAGACATGAGGCAAAATTCAGTATTAATTTTAAAGATTAATTTGTATATACATGTACAGTATATCATCTATTTTTTTTTTCAAAACAGTGAGGCTCCTCTTATCTAGTTTAAACTATCCAGATGATTCAAAAAGGAAGAAAAATAACTTATATTTAGTTTAGCAAGGTACAATAATCTGATTCTAGGGAAGCCGGGTGGATTTCCGGCGACACTGGGAGCAGAACATGCATGCTCTGCGGTTCTGCCCCAGGACTGCCGGTTCGAAGACCCTAAAAAGGGCTGAAGCTTCCCTGGAGGGGAAGTGAGGCACTGGAGTGTGGGAAGAAGAGTAGAGGATACGCACAAATCCCTCCCCACTTCCCATGAACTCTGTGAAGAACCAGTCGGGACGGAGCCTAAAAATGGCATTCACTTAGCTTGAAACCACCCTGGCGAAGCAAGTGCTGGAGAAGAGATTGAAGGAAATTCATCTGAATGCTGAACGGGGGGGGAAACGAGACAAGGAGGAGATTGTATACCCTCAGGGCTAAAACGAATGGGATTGTATTTTTGGGGCCAAAAGGACAAGCAGCGAAGTAAGAGGGAGGCAGCCCAGAAGAGAGGTAGCTGTTTCCGAGATCTGCCAGCCGTAAGACTTGTCCTTTCTTTTTTGTTTGGAGCTCTTTTGGAGAGGTGACTTTCTTATCAATATGGATTTTAAAATGGATTTTAATGAAATTAAAGTGGAGATGGTGGATATAATAATGTTGGGGAATAAAGCGGTGTACTTGATTGATAAAATTCTTCAAAGAATGGAGGAGAAGGAGGTGGAACCGGAGGATTTGGTAAATTGAGAGTCATTTGGAGTTAAGGAGAAGGGGGAGGTTGTCGAGGCAAGTAAGAAGAAGGAGGAGAAAAAGATGGTGACAGAGGGCATGAAGGAAAATGAAGACATACGATCGTATTTTAAAAAAAATACGATAAAGACAGACTTGACTAAGACTATGAAACAACTAAAAGGCCAAAAGGAAAATCTGATGGGGCCACAGGAGGGGGAAATTCAAAAAAGGCAGAATAGGAGACATATGTCAAAAGTTGAGAAGGGAAACACGAGAATAGAAACCCAGGAGCTCGGAGGGTGGATGAAGGTGGGGGGCAGAAGAGAGTCGGATACTGTAAGGAAAAAAGAAATGAGGGATTTTTTAAAATGAATTTGATGAATTAGATAAAGACACTAATTAAAGAAGACTTTAAAGGGGGGTGGAATTAGAAACACAGAAAATGTGTACAGTTATTTACAGTGAATGTGGAGAATGAAATGTTTTAATACTTTTTAATACTTTTCTCTTGCATTTTTTTTCATAAAATAGTATGATTTTATGTGTAATGATTTAACGAATAAAGCAAAGGAAATTGTTGAAAGTATAAATATTGAAAATGTATGAAACCCTAGGAAGCATTGATCAGATGCAAATATGTACTGTTTTTATATTTCTGAATGAGGAAAAATAATAAAAATTCTTAGGAAAAAAAACAATCTGATTCTAAACTAAATATAAGTTATTTTCCTTCCTTTATGAATCATTGTACAAAGAAAAAAAACCATAACATTTTTATTTAAATAAGTCTCTTTCTGCTTTAAAGAGCCTTGGATGGATATTAAGATAAATAACAATATGGTTCTTGGTTTTAGTTTGAATAGTTATGTTTTTAGAAACTATCAATGTCATCTGCTAATAGAAATTGAATTATTTCATAATTAAATGCAATTTCATTAAGTCCTCTAGCATTCATACATTTTGGGGAAAAAAACCTCAATATATTTAGGTCATTTTCCTTAAACCTTTGCTAAAACACCAGTGACCACAAGGTTTTAACACTAAAAAACAGTGATACTGTATCATAGTATATAGACAGTGCACATTTGTTAGGTCAGTAGTGACTGAATTAAAATAGCAAGCTAAATGATAATATAAGAATAAGTTATAGAAAATATTACCTACCGCTGATTCACAAAAGGGGTAGACAATTCTGCAAGCAGACGAAAATTAGCAAAATACGCCAATATTCCTCTATCCTAGGAAAACGAAATAGAAACACAAACCAGAGATCCCAGTTCTAAATCTTATAAAAATAACACATAATATAAAACTTCTAAATATCAATATTATACTCTTAACATAAAATAATACTAGTAGATTAGATAATTAACCACACAGAATACTGTTTAGGAAAATATACCAAGTTCTTTAATCCTTTCTCTAAAGAATCTAGTATGCCACTTAACACATCTTCTATAAACTATTGTAAAGATCTATCCATTATATTATTAAAAACTAATTAAAAAAATCATTTCGCAAGGATAACTTCAGTAGTTCAAATTTATGTAAGTTTTATCCACATAGAATATAAATGATCTTACTACTGTTGAATAAAGGCTACGTTGATCAATGCCCTGATCTCGGCATTTCCATGTTGCTATGCATTCTACCTAGATAGTCCTCAACTTACAACCAGAATTGAGACAAAAATTTCAGTTGCTAAGTGAGGTAGTTGTTAAGTGAGTTTTGCCCCATTTTAAAACCCATCTTGACATGGTTGCTAAGTGAATCCCTGCAATTGTTAAGTTAGTAACTAGGTTGTTAAATGAATCTGTTCTCCCCACTGACTTTGCTTGTCAGAAGGTCTCAAAACAGGATCACGTGACCCTGGGACACTGCAACCGTCATAAATATGAGTCCGTCGGCAAGTGTCTGAATTTGATTACATGACCATGGCAATGGTCATTGGTTACTTTTTTCGTGCCATTGTAACTTCAAACAGTCATTAAACAAACTGCTGTAGGTCAAGGATTGTATATATACAGTAACTGAACTCTGCAATGGTTCAGTATGCCATCAACAATACTGATTTCTGGTCTTAGTCATATCTGTGTATAGTTTATTAACTGCCAAATTTGCATCTAGGTTAAATTCTGGATGCTGCTATTTAACTTTAAAGCTTCATTCTCTTAATCTCAAATGTCCTTGAAAGAGGACAAGTATATAAGGCAAAACTTATCAATTGAAGGGCTATTGATGAACACAGGATGTATTGATTATGAGACACTGTAACTTCCTTAAGTGATTCAGAATAGAATAGGTATAGAATAGAATAAACAGAACAGAATTAACAGAACAAACAGAACAGAATAGAATTTTTTATTGACCAAGTGTGACACACAAGGAATTTGTCCCTCAGTGTACATACAAACAACAAAATGATAGGTCACTTTTTTGTCACTTCCCATAAGCAAAATAACATAAGGCAGCTACATATTTTTAAATATTTAAATAAGTTCAGTCCTGAAATGACAGATATTAGTCAGCTTTTCACATATCAAATTTTATTCCTTGCCTGTGTTAGCTACTGCATATCATAAGCTTCATAGAGCAGTTACTGTCTTCTTGAGAACAACCATGAATCTTAATGATATTTAAGCCTATTAAAATCCATTTTTGATAAAACATATGTATATTTGTTATGTTATAAAATTAACATGGAACTTACCAATACAAAGTAATATGCGTATAGAGCTAGTACATGGTGAATTACAAAAAACACATCCCCAATTGCCTTCCAGTGAAAAATAATAAGCAACAAATCTAAAAAAAGAAATAAAGAACAGGTAAGTCAAATTCCACAATTATATTTTATTTTGAAACTTCTAATGCTGTAAGGCAGAGAGACAAGTTTACTTCTCTTTTTCTGTTATCAGGATAAAAATTTCCAAGTGGCCCTTGCCAGAAAATCATCAAAAATAGAACCCTAATGATCTCTTACCATCTAACTCTGATTGTTCCTAGTGATATAAATATCAGATTTAGTCCTGAAGTTGCCTAATGTTTCAAACAATAGCTGTCTCCTCCCATCTTATGTTTGGAAATATTGAGTTTTTATTTAAGGCATGCCGGAGGAGATGCATGCGTCCTGAAGTAACCTTTTAAAACTGAGGACCAGTGGTGAAGGAGTTGAACTTTCAAAACAAAACAATATGTTTTCCCACTGATTAATCAATATCCATCTCAAGGAGAACTCAGAGGAAGACGTGTAATTAGGAAGCCAACTTTTCCCTCTTTGAACAGCCCTCATTTATTTTCCCTTTTCTATGGTTATTAAATTATTGATACCAAATTAAGAGCTAGTACCATGGAAGCAGGAAGAAAAATTGGGGAAAAGGTAATTCTTGTTACTCAGGCTTGAGAATGAGAAATTGACAGAAGGAAATATTTTAATACTTAACACAATGCTGTCATGTTATGAAATAAAATAATTACATTTTGACAGCACAATTTTTGGCGTGAGGGAAAATCTCTTCTGCATCCTACAGGCAGACTTTCCTAAAGAGGGCCATGTTTTTGTAAACCTTCTATTAAAAGGTTCTTTCAAAAAAGATGACTTACAATAAATTATATAGGTAATATTTTACACATTACCTGAAATGAGGTAGCCTATAGTAATAGCAAGATTTAGTTGCACTGTAGAAGGATCGCCCCTATAAACAAAGACATCCGAGGAATTACATTATGTTAAATGTAACACACCGTAAACATTTTGCATTTTGCTTATATTTATTCCCCCCACACACACACATATAATGATCCACTTTCTTTTTATGTTGGAAGAAAGACACCACATCTGATGCTTAGGAGCGGGGTACCTTCGAGACCGCCTTCTGCTACCTTATGCCTCCCAGCGCCCAGTTAGGTCCCACAGAGCTGGCCTGCTACGGATCCCATCTGCCAAACAATGTCGGCTGGCGGGTCCCCGTGCCAAAGCCTTCTCTGTGGCAGTGCCGACCCTCTGGAACCAGCTCCTTGCGGAGATCAGGACCATCCCCATCTTATTGGCCTTCCATAAAGACACAAAGACCTGGCTTTATCAGAAGGCATGGAATTGATGTGCCCCCACCCCTTGGATGTGTTGATTGTTTAGACAGTTTTATTGTACAATATTGTAATTTTAATCTGTTGTTAGCCGCCTCGAGTTCCCTCTGACCAAGGAAGTAAGGCGGGATATAAATCTAATAAAATAAATAAATAAATAAAATAAGATGATCCTACAACTCTGATAAATGGCAAACAGGCAAGAGAAAAGTTTCTGGACAGACAATATTTAAGAAGATGAATGTATAATATTTGGAAGACAAAAAAAAAAAGAGAGGATTAGCCATTATCCATCTAATTAGGTTGCCTAACTTCCTCCACCTTTGCTCTATCTCGGTTTCAGTGGAAGAGGAATAATATCTCCATTCCAGCATAGGAAGTGATCCAAAGGAGGTGAGTAAAGGTAATCCTCAACTTACGACTGGTCACTTAGAGACCATTCAAAGTTATGACGGATCCCCCCCAAAAGGTACTTCTGACCTGGTTCCAAAATTCCGACAACCATCCATGGTCACCTGACCATATTTTGGATGCTCAGCAATCAGTTCACATTTAAGGCTATTTGAATTGGCCCACAGTCACTTGGCCTTGATTTACAAGGGTTTTACTGAAAACCATTGCGCCCGGTTCTCA
This sequence comes from Boaedon fuliginosus, assembly GCA_027560395.1. Taxonomy (NCBI): domain Eukaryota; kingdom Metazoa; phylum Chordata; class Lepidosauria; order Squamata; family Lamprophiidae; genus Boaedon; species Boaedon fuliginosus. The sequence continues at coordinate 158,347 of JANHGC010008514.1, forward strand.
GCAAAAATGGCCCATGGGAAACAATGAATTTGCTTAACAATTGTGAATTTGCTTAATGGTCTATATGGTGATTCACTTAATCACTGCCACAAAAAAAGTGGTAAAATCTGATTGGTCATGTAATAAGCTGTATTTTTATCATCATGATCTATTATTATAATGAGCAGACTCCATTTATGGTTGTAAGTCAGAACGATGGGTCAGGCTGCCTCAATTTTTTGTTGGTGTTGGTGTTTTAATGAAGCAAAAGCCCAGGTGTTATGGTTAAATATAACTGTAATTTTAGAAAGCTTTGGGTAGCAAATATATATCTCTTATGTTTTTTTTAATTAAACATAGTGATAATTCGACCAGCAAAAGAAATAACAAAGAACAGAGAAAATGAGATTTGCAAACCAAGGTATTTCTTACCAGACACGGTCAGCGTTAACAGCTTCATCATACAATAAAATATAGACACAAAATATTCCAACCACCAAGGCATGGAACGTAGATACTGTCCTAAAAAGACAAAAACAATCCCGGTTAAGTATATGTTAACTTTAATTCGGTGGCACAATGTTGAAAAAAAGAAATAACTTCCCATGATCTTCAGATACGGTTTGTGCAATTTAAATGTTTCTTACGTACTGGATAGCTCCTAAAAATAACGTGGGTTGATTACAATTATACTACAGTTGTAACTCTGTAGTTGAAACTTTGCTCCGTATGTTTTCAAGAGGGATAGAAGGAAAAACAAAAGAACATGGACTCATGGGAGTGGAAGTACCCTTGGAGGTCTTCTAGTCCAACCCCC
>JANHGC010008517.1:7129-20391 GCA_027560395.1 Boaedon fuliginosus
AGAGAAAACAAAGTCAGTTGTCTTTTGAAAAAGCACCTTAGGGATATCTACTTTCCAATCCATTTCATATAGCAAAAATTAACAAAGAGGAAGTGGATAGCCAAAGGTTGTGAGGAATCTTGGGATCGAATTCCAGTGGGAAGGCTCTGAAAGACCTGCATAGACAGGTCTGTTTAAAGAAGGGATATTTATGGGATAAAATCAGCATTTTCAGATATATGAATAGTGCTCATGTAAAGATGGAAACCCCTAGTATTTGCTGTTGCTTCAAAAAAAGACCAAGAGTAGCAAGTTACCCAATGCAAAGCATAGTTAAATAGAGATAGGTAGCAATTACTGTACTGTCTGAATAGTGCAAAATTCAATTTAGTAAATTTACAAATGGAAACCAGGTTGTGTTAACGAAAGACAAAATTCAGTTAGTGCAGTGCAATATGCATGGTTAAGGTTTGCATACGGGCATCTCTGGTTCCTGAACACACGTTGGGATTTTAGATGGTAATTATCAGGAGAAAAGGAAGTTTCTATTTAAGGAGAGGTAAAAAAAATGCTAATTGTGAAGAATTACAGTAGAATACAGAAGATAAAAGTACACCTTGAATAGCTTATCCTCAAGCTGTAACCAATTATCCTATTTTCCCTAGAAACATAACTTTGAATAGTACAAATTTGAATAATCTGAACATTTCATGGGATTCATTAACCATCTAATCAAGACCTAACCGTAATATGGAAAACTTCCTCATCCTAAATACAATTCGGTAATGGGTAAAATTATCTTGGATGGAGATGTGCTTTTCTAAAGATGTTTATATGAAAGACGGACAGCCTCATTAAGTAATAGCATACCTTTTTATTATGTAGATAAACTATGGTTCCTATTTTATTTATTAGTATTGACTTTAAAAGGGTAAGTTTTATGGCATTTTCTGAGAAAATTTGTATCTATTAGGTAAAATTTGTAAAGAAAAAGGCTATGTTTGCATTGGCCAAACTTCCTACCGTGTTTCCCCGAAAATAAGACCCTGTCTTATATTTTTTTCCCACCCAAAAAGGCACCCGGTCTTATTTTCGGGGGATGTCATCCACTGACTAACCTATGAGTTAGGGGCATGTGTATGTTGGGTGGGCGTGTAAAAATCAAGCTAAGTCTTACTTTCAGGGGAGGTCGTATTTTCAGGGAAACAGGGTATTTGATTTTATTTCAGTCAGCATCTGCATTATAGGATTAGTTTGGGTTTTAGGGAGCATTGGTTTGTATTGATAAACTATTGGAAAGATTAACTCCTTTAGATGAGCTTAGTAAAATGAAGTTGGCCATTTTTATGTGAACTAAAGAGGAAATGGTACATCATATATCTACAATGAAATAAATAGACATGAAGGATTTTATGCACTTAAGGAAGTATGAGAAAAGCTGAACAGAAGGTCATAAAATGGATATTTACTAATGCAGATATCACTCAAGACTCACTCCAGATAGCTTTCAATTTCTATTTAATTAGGAGTCACAAAAGTGAGATGTGCAGCTATACAAATTGAATGAATGAATGAAATTACAAACCACGGTTACATTAATAGACATATGCAAATCAATAAAATTCTGTATGCATTACTATACACCTTGATAGGAAAAGATTTTAATATTTTTTTACATAAACAACGAGAAATTATTTATCCTTATAATGCCTCACATCCTATGGAGATTTAGTACTCACCTTGTAGTTTATATAACTGTTCATGTAAATTTCCAAAGGTTTTTTTTTTCTGTTTAATGAAAGGCATCATATTTTTTCTTGTTGATGCCCTCATTCTCCTAATACAGGTTTAAAAGTGGAAATATCTTCAATGTCCGTTCCTTTTTCTGAAGTTTATACATAATTTTGAAAAGTGTATTTTCTTTCCTACTGGATTTTGATAGATAGATAGATAGATAGATAGATAGATAGATAGATAGATAGATAGATAGATAGATTCTCTCTCTCTCTCTCTCTCTCTTTCTTTCTTTGTTTCTTTCTTTCTTTCTTTCATTCCCCACCCCCACTCCTTTAGTGGTAGAATTAGGAAAAGTTATACCACTTGAACGTAATGAAGATATAATCAGATGAAAGTTAGCCTTCAATTACTTTGCATTGCACCAGAAGATAATTCTATTGCTGATCCAAGAACATGATTTGATAATGACCTCTCCTAATTGACCCGCCTTCTTCAATAAAATAGAACATAAAGCAAATTCTCTTATTCACGGAGTCATATGGAAACAAAAGCTTATTAATAACTGTTTGCTTGGCAATACAACCCTCTTTTTTTAAAAAAAAAAATATGACAGGTGAGAAAATCTGTTTTACTTTGCTTTCTTAGGAATGTGCTATTAGCACGCTGATTAAAAAAAATTAATTTGGTATTTAATTTTAAAAGTCATCTTGGTGTAAGCACTGTTGGAATCAATTGCTGAAAGTCTGTTTTAAAGCAAAAATATACTAAGACAGTTTCTGCGGGGTGACTTAGAGAGGGGCAGATGGCTGGCCCTTGGTCCTTCCATGGTTTGTGCCATGGTCTGTGCCTTCCATGGTCTGTGCCATGGCCACAAAGTCTTCCTTTGCCCATGGCACAAACCATGGAAGGATCAAGGGCCAGCCATCTACCCTTCCGTGGAACCCCAGAAGCAGTGGCAATTGGGACTCCTATCAGCTTCATGTTGAGAGTGTTCTGGGAAAACTGGTGGGTGGTTAGGAATAGAAGTTCTGAGCTCCATCCTCAGAACTATTAGTTTTAAAATAATTAAATTGAAATGGCTCAATTGTCCCGTGGCCAGTTGGCTGCGGCAAGTTTCCCTTTCCGACGTACTGTACAAGAGAGCCATAAAAAATGCAGGTGGGAATCCCCTTAGTTTTGAGTTGAGATGCCATTCTGCCTTCCCTGGAGAAGGAGAGGAGGTCTGGCTTGGTATAAATGCGTCATCTGTGGCTTTCTGAGGTCAATATATGATTAATATGTGTCCCAATTGAAAAGAAATATGACTTCATAGAATAGGCACTGTCACACCACAAAATTCCTCTTTTCCCCCCCTCTTTTCAAAGAGAGCTGATTTTTCCTTGGAAATGTTCTGTGTTTTAGTTTGGCCACTTTGATTGAACCACCAAACCTATTATTTCAATATGTTACTTGAAATATTTACCGCCCAGGGGACAGGTCAGCTGAGGTCTCGGCTCTCCTGTACACACACACACAAGTGGACCTGGCCATCCAGTGACACATGTTGTGTTCAGTGCAGTGAGGTAAACCAGATGATTGTGAAACACATCTAGCAATGATTTCCACGGCTGGCTGTTTTAAAAAAAATGGCACCGTGATTGCAGAAATCACGCAGAAATTACCTCCGATCGATTTGTGTGTGTTCGACTTTGCACTACCAAATATATATTTTTTTTAATGTGCAGAAAACATATTCTGCGACATCGCCCTTGAACTTTTAAGTAAATAATTAATACTCCTTTTAAGTTAAATACAGGGCATTGATTCCTTAACCATGATACATTCTGCTTATTTCATTCCGAGCTGGATGAGAAGAATATTGACTTCAAATTTATGTGTAAACTGCTGGACTCCTTCCAGCTGCGATGTGAGAAAGTCGGAGAGAACCAGACGGCCTTATTTGTTCATTCTGCTCCAGGATGTGCGTTTTTTTTGTCCGCTCCCTTCTGCTTGTTCCTGAGTCTTACGGCAGGAAAACACAAAAATAAACCGCTCGGAGTTTGCTTTTCCCCTTGAGAACGGCTCTCCCAGGACTTAAGTCAACCAAATATTGGTCCTGGATTACGGAGCCTTTACAGCAGTTCAGACAAAGGGGGTATCAGTCTGGGGATTTTTAAAACATGCCATTCATCAGCATGCGGTATCTAAAGTACCTAAAAACATGGTAAAGTTTAGATTTGAAGCTTAAGAAAGTGGATTTTCAGTTAATTGTACTATTTGTCCCGTTTCCTCACCCCACCTCAACCATAATGCCTGATAAACAGCCAAATCTTTGGCATATAACTTAAGATAAACTTATTTCACATTGAAAGGTTTTCCCATAATCTGTTTATATGCATTAATATACTAGTCTGGCCTATACTAAACGATCCCATGACCACATGACATGGCTCAATTTTTATACTTCTAGTTTTTTAAAGAAAATCTGATGTCCATTCTTTCAAATACATTATTTTGAGTCCAACATGCCTTAAAGTACATTTTCTAATCTTAAAGGGCAATAAAATGTTACGAAATTGTGACAATATTGGTACTCTCAAAGTGAAACTGTTAGCATTTAGTTGGGAGAAACACACTGGAAGGGTAAAATTAAGATACAGTATTTAGGCTATTGAATTGAAAAGTGCTTTGGTGTTGATAACAATAACAAAATAATAATAATAATCCAGAGTTTGTTGCAGCTTTGCTGAGTGGTGATACCACAGAAGGGCACATTTTATGCTCCCTCTTTTCAATTTGAGCATGTCCAGCAAATGCTGTAGTATGTTGCAATAGACTTATCTACAAACTGACTACCTTGTAGAGCACTTAAGGCTGTGGGCAATAGTGTCTGTGAATGGTTTTGTCGTAAGGGATCAGAATGCTAAAAGTAGGAAGTCACGAAGGGATGCTTTGGAGGTGTGGTGTTGGAGAAGCCTCTGGAGGCTTACCTGTGTTGTCAAGGTCACCTGTGTGGTGCCGATGGGTGTGGAGCCATGGGCAGTTTTTCTCTTGCCATCCTGTTCTTCTCTTGCCCCTCTCGGCACCAAAAAAAGGTGGCTCTGGCCTTTGGGATGACTTTTTTCAACTGTCCTTCCTTCTGGAGCTCTTTAGAAGAAGCAGCTGATGGCTACAGAAAGATGGCTGAATCCTGTGATGGTGTGCCAAAAAAGTTAGTCCTTTAGGCAGCAGATCAGAAACGGAGAGACCGTGACTTCCAATCCTGGGCAGAGAGCCCGTCTGGATGAGCTTGGGCCCATCTCCTCTCTCAGCCCTAGGAAGCCAGGGCAACCTCTGCCGAAAAGGTGGCCAAGAAAACTTCAGGAACTAGCTCAGCGGCCTCCCAAAGTCAACACTGACCGGAAAATCTAGCTGTCGCTGTGCCTGCGCGTCAATGGGTGTCATCAAGAAATGTACTGCAGTCACAACTTCATGAGCTCTATCCTTGAGATAAGTGAAAGCAAGGAGGCTTAATTTTGAGAAAAGTTGTTAGGATTAGACATAGGTTTTATTTATCTATTTATTTTATTAGATTTATACCCTACCTTATTTCCCTGGTCAGGGGAACTTGAGGCGGTTTTGGGAGACTAGCTGTGATATACTGCAAATAGTTCATCTTTCCAGCCACAAATATTTCTCTTTGAGAAGAAAGGAGTCGTTTGCTCTAAAAATGACCAGCTTGTGTTAAAAGTATTGGAATGACAAACTTCCTTTCTGGAATGGGGACTATGAGTGAACGTTGGTATCTAATGCAAAAAATATTTTCCATTACATCTCTTAACGAAGGCTAAGAACTTCAACTGTTTCCCACTATATGGAAGGGGTGGGGAGGGGTGCTGGGGGTGGGCCTAGGAATGCCTACGATGTTATGAGTTTGAAAAACATGGGTTATTTAATGGCATTTAGCTCTTTGTTTAAGGCAGATTCCATTCCTGAAAGTTTTTAGGTATTTAAAACTTTAGACAGAAGGAAATTGAATCAAGATATTTTTAAAGTGTTCTGTTAGGGATCAGATTACTGATAAAAGCTACATTTTATCCCAAGAATAGGCTGCTTCAGAACAAGTTCTTCTTTTGGATTGTTGTTCTAGCGGCTTGAGAAATTTGGGAAATGTGTTAGAGATGAACAGCTAAATGCCTTCCTAAGTAAAGTCCTGAAGCTCTTTTGATGTCACCATCAAACAGTATTTGAAATTTTGTTACCTTCCGGAACTTTTAAAGCAGGAATCCACATTTAATTATCAATGATCGTTCTATTTCTTTTATCGCCATCCAAGTAGATCAGGGGCCTTCAGACTCGGCAAGTTTAAGGCTTGTGGACTGGAACTCCCAGAAAGCTTTCCTTGCGCGAGCTCACAGCCCGCCTGCATGCATGAAAACAAGGGGCTTAAAACCAGCAGCGCAACCCCTATGGCAAGTGGAGAACACCGCTACTTTGCACATTGGGAGGACTGAAGTGTGAAGATGTTTTTGAAACAAAATGTTCTTGGGTTGGGATGATAGGAATCAACCTCTTGCCTCATGAGTCTGTGGTTGATCCAGATATGTGCTTTCAAGGAAGGCTTCAGGTTATACGTTCAGGTTATGATGAGTCCGTTCAATGGCCTATTTCTAGAAATCCTATTTCAGGCCCAGGAGGAAGGTTTCTACGGAGGGTATAAGATCTAAAATAGTTGATTGCAAATGTACTTTGGATTAAGCATACGCTGCCAAAATAAGACGTGACTTTTTAATCACTGAGATACACGGCAGAATACTTGGGCTTATATTTTTAGCCAATGATGAGTGCGCTAATTTTATATATAGCAGTAAACTCAGCTTTAAATCTGCCAGGATAGACGTGTTCCTTCCTGACTGCCAGTTGCTCTAAAACCATCTTTCCCAGTTCAGGATGGTTGAATGTATATGAAGCTGGTATTTCCACAGGTTTTAAATGAACTGCTAGAGCAGCGATGGCAGACCTATGGCACGCGTGCCGGAGGTGGCACCGAAAGCCTTCCTTCCGGGCACGCGCACCGCCATTGAAGTGGGCCTGCCCACCTGCCCGAAGTCCAGGGCGGTCTCTCATACCTTTTCTGGAAGCACAGCTGCTCTGTGTTCCGGCTCTGGAGACACACGCGCATGAGTGTGGAGGGGTGGGGTCGTGTGCGCAAGCACGCATGGCCCCGCTTCCCGCCACCCACCCAATCCCGTGGGTATGAGAGCACGCGGGGTGGTGGGAGACTTCTGACGCGCAGGGCGCCAAAAGGTTCGCCACCGCTGTGCCATAGGGTTCTGATTTATCCTTCTAAACAATTATTTCTCAGGGAAAGGTGGTAGGAAACGGGTATGTAAGAAATTTTAGGGGGAATTTTATTTTATTTTCTAAGAACTGCTACTGCCCAGATCAAATCGTAAAGCAAGAGTAAATTTAGGGGGTCTTCAACTTACAATAGTTCATTGAGTGATCATCCGAAGTTACAGTGGCAGTGAAAAAAGCGATTTATGACCATTTTTCACACTTACAAGCATCGCAGGATCCCCATGGTCACGTAATCAAACTTTGGATGCTTGGCAACTGGTTCATGTTCATGACGATTGCTGTGGCCTGGGGTCATGTGATACTTTTTGTAGCCTTCTAATAAACAAAGTTTTGGAATTCATTGTTGGAATCTATTTCTATGCAACTACAGCAGTATTCAGCCAGTAACTGGCAGTGTTTACAGATTTGGATCTATGGTATATACCAGGGGTGTCAAACTCATGTCGTCACGGCATCATCATGTGATGTATCGCAACTTTCCCCCCTCCCTTTGCTAAACTGGGTGTGGGTGTGGCCAGCGCTTGACACATCCGGCCTACGGACCACAAGTTTTATAGCCCTGGTATATACTCTGTCCTCTTTTGTTTTAAGTGGAGTTTCCTGTTTCCTGTTACAGTTGTAAGAGTTGACAAGTAAAGCACATGGTGACTGTACTGTTTGTTTGCTCTGTGGTGTTATATATAAATTTCTAACAAAAAGTCAATGGGAAACTGTGTTACTAACTTAACAACTGCAGTGATTCACTTTGGTGGCAAGAAAAATAGTAAAATGGGCCAAAATTCACTTAACAAATGTCTCACTTAGCAAGAGAAATTTTGTGCTCAGTTGTGGTTGTAAGTTGAGGACTACCTGTACACTTGGCAGAGTTTCTGTTCTCTGTAAGGGTACAGAACGTGGTGGAGTCCAGATCAAGGGTAGGGAATCCAAATCTTTTGGCCATCTGGGTCAGAGGTGTCAAACTCAATTTCATTGAGGGCTGCGTCAGCGTTGTGTTTGACCTCGGGCTGGTGGTGGAGTGGGGTCATGGCCAGAGTGGGAGTGGCCAGCTCAACGTCACTCGTCAGAGCTCTGTTTTCAGCCGCGACAGCTTCCTGCAGCCCTCTGCCAGAGAAAATGGAGCTTGGCCGACCTCCATTTTTGCTGGCAGAGGGCTGCAGGGGGCCATCGGGGCCATAAACAGAGCCCGGGCGGGGCACGCGGGGCCTCTCCAGGCTCCATGTTCGCTGGCTGAGGGCTGCAGGAGACTATCGCGACTGAAAAGGAGCCCGGGGGCTCTGTTTTTGCCGGCAAAAGCTCTGTTTTTTCTGGCAAAGGGACAGGGCCATTCCTTCGCTGTTTCCAGGGCGGCCCCACAGGCCAGATCTAAGCACCCAGGGGCTGGATCCGGCCCACAGGCCTTTGAGTTCGACATCCCTGCTCTAGGTCCATTTTTTGTCAGATTGTGACACTACCTCTCCCTTTGATAAGCACTTGAATGTTTATAACTGATGATCAAGGCTATCTGTGAATTTCTGTGAAATGAGAAAATAGGGATTTTTGGAAAGATTTAAAGTAATCCAGGATCCCGGTTTGTTTCAAATAGTATCCATAATTTCTTTTATCACCAGCCCTGTAATTAGAATTGACTCATGCGAAGGGAGGGGCAGCTCTCCAAAATAGGGCCTTACCTCTGGCCCTTGGAAGCATGGCCTAGTGAAGCATAATGGAACAAATCAGAGAACTTACACTCTGGCATACTTATGTTGTGTGTGTGCAGTTTGCAAGTGAGCTGATCATTTGTGCGTATCTATATGCGTAACATGTTCTCTATTTACTGCTTGTATCCATATTTTTATACTGAAGCTTAAGCACTGAAAAATGCATTCTGTTTGTTTTGGGGGGCAATCTTGTTAGTATATAAGCAAACCAATCAGATACGTTCTTCCTTTTCCAATGATGGATAGAACCAAAGTGTCTACTGTGTAACATTGACCCTATATAAACTTTTATGTTTAAAAATTAACAGTCACAAAAGGCCGCAAAGTTATGAAACAGCATTTCTTCTAAGCTGAAACTCTGTTCTCTGGGTACAAATCAATGAGCTGAAACTCTGCTCTTTCCCTGCTGCTATTATGGAAACGGGAATAGGCTTCCATTGATTTTAAAAGCCTCCATGCCAGATTTAAAACTTAAGTACAACTAATGGTGTTTCTAGGGAAAAGAGGAAGATGGATTATAATTGAGCAGGGATGGACCATTAAGTCCCCGGGCCATCTTCCCAAGGGCCCTGGGGCATCGCTTCGGAAGCCCTCGCAGTTCTTGCTGGGTTTGGGAGGCGTCCCTGAATACGTTGCCCTGGGTTGGGCAGGGAGGACCCGTCCTTGGCCAGGCGTGCCCTGCCCAGCCAAAGGTCAGGAAAGGTATTTGGGAGGCAAGTGCGGACAGCCTCTGCTTGATAAGTGGCAGCTGTAAATAGACGTGCGCTTGTGCGCATTTTGGAGAGGGGCTTGTTTTCCATTCTTGCCCAGGGCTGCCTCTTCCCTGATGCCCCCTCCACCTGCCCTCCCTCACCCTTGCCACCGACGGTTCTGCCCGGCCCAGACTCTCCCGCCTGCTGTCCCACGCAGCTCCCTGGTCCCACGGATCCCTTGGTTGGGTGCTCATCCTTGCTAGGGTCAGGGGAGATGGGGGTCTTGCCTGCTTTGCTTTCTCTCACTTTCCTTCTTTTCTTTTCTTTTTAAAGTTCCAGGCTTTGTGGCAGATTTGAAACTGAAAGGAAGATTTCCCCTCTTTTTTTCCTGAAAGGAAGAGGGAGGAAGCTGCATGCATGGGAAGGGAGGGGGGGCTGGACCCAGTGAGAGAGAGAGAGAAAAAGCTCTTTCGGAATTTGGGTTCACTGACTGCCAGGATTTGCTGTGTGCCTTCATAATCTGGATCCCTGCGGAGCCTCCAGCCCGAATCCTAGAAGGGGCTCCTGGGGGGGGGGGGTTCTTGCGGTTTCATCCTCAGGGGAGTCGGATGGGCACCCCGCCTCAGGCCTGCAACTTCAGCGGTTGACCTCTTGACTTCCCATGTCAGGAATCCAGAGATACGCCCGCAGATTATCGTTGGCGTCGTTTTGCAATTCTGTTTTGCAAAAGAGCCAGATAGCATGTTTGTCTAGGACCCTTGGTGGGTTGCTCTTGCTTGCATATTTCTTCACGTATTTAGAATTTTCCTGGATATAGGCTATTTAGAGAAGAAACTTGGAAAAACGAACAATTGATGCATTGAGCTGCACCTTTTGCAACTTTCCATGCCATGACACTCAGAACTAACAAGACTTTTAAAGAAATCTGTGGTAGATTTTGTATACATCCTTAAAGAGAGAATTCTGAATCTTGGCACAGGAATCAGACAATTATATAGCATGTTCTACCTTTGATGAAGGTGACTATTTTTTAGGCTTAAGTTCTTTTCCATATTTTAGTGAGGAAGAGTGAATACAGATCTGCCAGACCATCCTTACTGAGTAAGATGTGGCTTGTTGAGAAATGTAATAAACGGGAGAAAATTATTTCACCTTTCAAAATATATCGGTAATTCTGCATACAGTCCTCAGTTTATTTTGTTAAGTGCAAGATCTCAAACTTCAGGTAATTAGGGCAATTCTTTTGGAGTTATTTCTCTCTTTTATTTTACAATAAAGCGTTTCAAGTATTAAAAACAGTCAGAGAATCTGTAAATAGTTACTTGCTTCTGGGAACAAATTACACCAGCTAATTAAGTCTTTGTGACTACTGCAGCATAGACAGAAAATATGCCACACGCTTCTTGCCAGTGAGGAGAAAGGCAGCAGATGGACTGTGGGATGTGAGAAATGAACACTTCTAAAATCTCAAGAGTTATTTCTACTTACAATAAACTTATCCCTGGTATTTTTATGGAGTTAATAAGTTTGTTATCCGGTAGTTCTCAAAGCACATAAAACATTATTCTTTGGTTTGAAGCTTAACTTCAGTGTGCAGGAGATAATGAAACAGACCAAAACACATCCATGCACATAGTTGCCTGGATATATTTGCACACATTTGCTTCCCTGTGCCACTTTTTTAAGCTTAATGATAGCAAAAAGAATCTCAGAAGGAAAAAATGGATGCATTTGTTAAAAATGTTTTCCGTTCTTGGCAATGAGTTACAGAAAGAAAATTAGAAAGAACGATTGACTTCTTACTGCCTTGAAGATAACAATGTCCTGATTAGAAATTTGAGAACCAAGATAGGTCTGAACAATTCCCATCAGCCCCACCCAGCACTGTTATTGCTAAAGAGATTTATGGAACTCGTGGTTATTTCAGTTGCCTGTAGGAATGGAAGTAGGTTGAAATTCTACTTTCATGTAATTCTGCAACAGGTGGGAGTTTTGCCAGCCAACTAGGGATTATACCTTCTTGCAAAATTATTCATTTCTGAGGTGAGATTGACCCCATCCCTGCTTGCCTTCTAGAGGGCCCTTAACATGCATTTTCCCCATCAACTGGGAGTCTCATGAGGAGCCAGCAAAGTGGTGCTGGGTGATAATTGTTTTCTCACTGACTGGGTTTTTTAATGTTTCATCTCTTACTTATTTATGTTTGAGTATTTTAGAGTTCTTGATGTTTGTACGTGTGGCTCCTCACCCACAGATTCACAGGTGGGCAGCTAAATAACTATATTCAGCATACATTTAAATATTAAATAGATTAATGGTTTTTAGTGACCGTTTTAAGCTAACATTTTCTAACGTGAAATGTCTCCAGTTTTAGGCTTCAGCTTCCAACAAGTCCATGCCCTAATTTAATATTTTTTATGTATTACAAGTATGGAAGTTGAAACAGATATGCTTCATATTAGGGTGTGTGGTTGGGTCAGTTTAATTAGGCTACAATTCAAATTTATAGATTATCCTGAATCTACTAAGATGATAAGTAGCTTAACTCTTATCATTTTTTAAGCCTTTCCACCATAAACTTTCAGTTAATTTATTTCTGATTTGGCCATTTCCAAAATTGACATTGAGCCGGAGAGAAGGATGGCTGCAGATTTTTGTTCCTGATGACCTGGGGATTTTTCTGGAAACCCTTGATATTTAGGGTAGGCCCTCCCTTGGGGGCTGCTAAATTGCAGCAAATGTTTTTTTGCACTGTGGCTAAACCTAGTAAGGCTTCTCTCCCAAAACCTGGGGATTCCAGCAGCATCCCGCAAATGAGCAGAGCAGCCTAGTTCAGATATTGTGGGGACAGAACTGAAAAAAAAGGGTACCTTGGCTGAGGGGTCTGAGGACATTCCTGTGCATGTAATTCTGCTGACCCCGTGGATGTGTTTTGTTAGATAAAAGCTATTTTTAGTTCTGGCAGACTTCAAACTACTGCAGAAAGGGATAAGAGGAAGTCAACAGTGAAATCACTTTAATAACATATTTTCTACGTGAAGTGTTTTCTATCTATGAGGCCTAGACGGAGAATATGTCATTTCCTGGATTAGTTATCCTCGGTCTTGATGGCCTGTTGTGGTGTATACTCTCCCCCGACCCCCCTTCACTCATCAGGGGTCCAGAACTGTAGTACAGAAGGAGCCACAATCCTAAAATCTTGGCTTTCGAAGTTTAAATGCATCATAACACGCCTGCACAACATACAGGTTGCAGGTTGCATGGGGCCGCCAAACAGCCTTGCGTGGTCCACCAGCATTTTTGAAAACTCGGCTATCGAGGGTCACGAGAAGAGATCGGCTGCCACCCGCTAGTTTTCCAGAGCTGCTTCTCCCCAAAGGCACCTCCAGGGCTCCCTGTCTTGCCAAAACTGGTAGCCCCGTCACTGTTGCCGAAGGACTCGTGGGCATGCCGGCTATTGCTTTGTGGCTCTTGATTATTTCTAAGGGGAGGGTTTGGCCCCTTTCCCTACTGTGAGTTGTGCAGGCCCATTTTACAGGGAACATGGGACTGAGGGTCCTGGAAGCGTTGGAAAAAGGTCTATATGGTTGTGGTTTCGAGCTGCCTTCTTTACTTCCTCTTTTCCCGCTTGGGCTGCAGAGGACACGGGCCCCCTTGGAGATACTTAAGCAACAACTATATTATAGCTAATACTGGTTGATCCGATCTTTTCCAGGAGGGACTGAGATTTAGATTCAGCCTCGGTGGCGCAGTGGTTAAAAGCAGCCCTGCAGTCTCTGCTGACTTGTTCAGCAGGTTGTCAGATCGAATCTCACCTGGCTCAAGGTTGACTCAGCCT
>JANHGC010008518.1:0-13940 GCA_027560395.1 Boaedon fuliginosus
GGTCCTTCACGGGCCCCCCCCCAGCCACGGGCCCTAGGCGGGCGCCTCGTCCGCCTTGTGATTGATCCGGCCCTGCCTCCAGGCACAGGGACATCACCTTGACAGCATCACTAGTTTGGCCAGGGGCAGAGATATATAATTGGGTATCATCAGCATACTGATGATACCCTACCCTGTGCCGTCCAATGATCTCACCCAGCAGTTTCATGTAAATGGTTCCAGAAGGCCAGTGCTGACACGGAGAAGGCCTTGGACCGGGGACCCACCAGCCAGCATTGCTTAGCTGACAGGAGCTGTAGCAGGCCAACTCTGTGGGATCTCACTGGGCGCTGGGAGGCATGAGGTGGTAGAAGGTGGTCTCAAAGTACCCAGTGCTTCTAAGCCATGAAGGGCTTTAAAGTTGTCACTAGCACCTTAAATTGCACCCAGAAGACTATTGGGAGCCAGTGCAGCTCACAGAGGACAGGTGTTCTATGGGTGCACCGAGGTTAACTCATTATCACTCACGTGGCCACATTCTGGACCAATTGGAGCTTCCAAATGCTCTTCAAGGGCAGCCCCATGTAAAGCATGTTACAGTAATCCAATCAAGAGGTGACAAGTGCGTGAGTGACTGTAAGAAGAGCCTCTGGTCTAGGAAGGGGTGCAACTGGTACATCAGATGTACCTGCGCATAGGCTTCCTTGGCCACAGCTGCTAAATGATTGTCTAATTGCAGCTGTGGATCCAAGAGAACCCCTAAGTTGCACACCACAACCACTCAGTCTTGTCAGGGTTGAGCCTGAGCCTGTTGGTCCCCATCCAGATACTCACAGCTTCCAGGCACAGGGACATCACCTCAACAGCATCACTAGTTTGGTCAGGGGCAGAGATATATAATTGGGTATCATCAGCATACTGATGATACCCTACCCTGTGCCATCCAATGATCTCACCTAGCAGTTTAATGTAAATGTAAATAGGAGGGAGGAGGACCAAACCTTGAGGCACCCCACAAGGCAGGGGTCTCAGGTCAGATTTCTGTTCCCCTACCAACACTGACTGGGTATGGCCAGAGAGATAGGAGGTGAACCACTGCAAAACGGTGCCTCCCACTCCCAATCCCTCAAGCCGTCCCAGAAGATACCATGGTCAATGGTATTGAATGCTGCTGAGAAGTCAAGAAGCACCAGGACAGAGGAAACTACCCTGTTCCAGGCACACCAGAGATCATCTGCTAGTGTGACCAATACCATCTCTGTTATGTACCAGGGCCTGAACCCAGACTTCAAGGAATCCAGATAATCACCTTCCTTCAAGGTACACAGAAGCTGACATGCCACCACCTTCTCAACAACCTTCCCTAAAAAGGGAAGGTTGGAGACAGGACGAAAGGTGTTCAAAACAGTCGGGTCAGGGAAGGCTTCTTGAGGAGGGGCCTCACCACCATCTCCTTCAGGGACAATGGGAAGTATCCCTTACTCAGAGAACCATTTATAACCACCTGGAGCCAACTGCGTGTCACGTTCAGGCCAGCCGAAACTACCCAGGACAGGCATGTGTCCAATAAAAAAGTGGTGGCATTCATTGCACCCATGACCTTGTCCACACCATCGAGGCCACAAGGACAAACTCCTCCCAGATAGTAGGACTAAGACTTGCCTCTGTCACCTCAATGGATCCTGTCCAGCTAGAGTCCAAGTCCGACCAAATCTGAGTGATTTTGTCCGACAGAAACTGAGCAAATATCTCAGCCTGTAAGGGTTCCTCAATCTCCCCTGGTTTCAAGAGGGATCGAGTCACCCTAAACAGAGCGACTGGACGACAGTCTGGAGACGCAATAAGAGCGGCATAATAGGAACATTTTGCACTTTTATTGCCAAGTTCTAATATGGACAATAGTGTCTGGTCAGATTCAGCTTTCTCAGATCTCCAGCAGTGCTCTAGACATCTCCTCTGCCGTTTCATCCCCGGGAGCTCCTCAGTACACCAAGGAGCTTTCTGAGGTATACGGACAGTGAGAGGTCACAAAGGCACAACCCAATCTAAGGCTCTGGCTGCGGCACTATTCCAAGCCACTACTAGAACCTGCATCGAGCTATGGGCAAGGGAACCAGGAATCTCCCCAAGCTCCCTCTGAAATCCAATTAGGTCCATTAGGCACCTGGGGGTGGAACCACCTAGTCAGTCCTGCCTCACTGAGTGAGTGATCTGACAGTGAGTAATCTCACTGAGGGAGTGGTCTGACAAGGGTTGACTGACTAAGTCCTCCAATTCCAGATCACGGCGCCATTGTTCTGAGATAAAGACTAAGTCGAGTGTGTGCCCTCCCCTATGAGTCAGACCTTGAATTACTTGGGTCAGGTCCATGGTTGCCATGGAGGTCATGAACTCCTGTGCCACATCCGAGGCCTTGCCAAGGGATGGCAAGTTGAAGTCCCCAAGCACTGTCAGCCTAGGAGACTCAACCGCCAGCCTGGCTACCCCCTCGAGCAGCACAGGCAGAGCTGTTGCTATGCAGCTGGGAGGTAGGTACATCAGCAACAAGCTCAACTGAACCCCTGAGTCCAACTTCAAGAGGAGAGACTCAAACCAATATAGACAATATCTAAGTCTAATTCATCAAAAACTAGTTTTCTAGGGAAAGAAGATGTCTTAAGTGTAAACTAGTACAATGTTTCTGCTATTTTAACATACTTGTCTGTTGCAGAAACGTTTGGTTTTTAAAAGAACTCGATTGCATTAAATATCTGCAATATATTTTCCCATCTCATTCCAAATTCTTAATAAAAATGTGGCCGTGTCCTAAGATGGCCTTTTTCCGTATGATATGAAGTGTAAGGGGTCCTATATTTCAGAAACAATTTCCTTACAGTTTCTTTTAATGAAAATAACCTATTGTTTTATCCTTCATATATGGCTGAATAGAACTCTTGTGGCTCAAAATGAGGTAGCACAAGTTTTGTAAGGATGACTGCTGTTGCCAAGGGAATTGTGATGCAGCCTTTTTTCCTGGAGGTGTATAATTGCAGGTACTTAGAACAGACATAGATCCTTAGATCAGCAATCTTTCCTTTCCCTTTCCCTTTCCCTTTCCCTTTCCCTTTCCCTTTCCCTTCCTTTCCTTTCCTCCCCTTCTCCTTCCCCTTCCCGTTCCCCTCATTCCTTTCCTTCCTTCTTTTCTTTTCTTTTCTTTTCTTTCCATTTAAAAGGAGATGAAAGATATGTGATTAAACTAGGTGTCCATATGTAAACATTGTCAATTCACACTCATCATACTGGAAACAAAACAGTCTACATATAAAGGGCCTTTTTTTTTTCTCAAGGAGCCTTACTAATAAAAGCACACATGGAAATGTTACATGAATTAACTATATAGCAAAAGCCAGTGGTGGGATTCATTTTTTTTTACTACCTACTCTGTAGGTGTGGCTTGGTGGGCATGGCCAGATAATCATGTGACTGGGTGGGTGTGGCCAATTTAGCAGTCTACTAAACAATACACAGCAGCCCCTTTTCTATTATTTTTAATACTACATGAGGTTTTTGCTCTAGTTTCTTTTTTTTATTAGGGTGGAGAGGTTTGCAATGCCTGGGGAAGGAAAGGCATGTTTTCCACGGGTCTAATGGCTATATTTAAAGGGCCAGCTAATGTCATTGGTGTTGGGAGATTCATTGGGTGAGGTGATAGTGACTGGATGTGCAATGTTCACTGGTGAAGTAATTGGATTTGGTAAATTGACAAGTGTGGTGAGTGTTAATGGAGAACTCATCAGGCTGGATATTTTAACCATCCTCAAAACATTGGCTGGGCTTCTCATATTCATTGCAGCAGCCACAATGTGAGGAGCTGCTTCTTTGCCTCATTTAACAACCTTTCGTGCCACAATTGTTAAGTAAATCACTGCAGTTAAGTTAATAACACAGTTGTTAAGTGAATATGTAGAAGGTTGCAAAAGTTGATCACATGATCCCAGGACACTACAACTGTCATAAATATGAACCAGTTGAGCATCTGAATCTTGATCATGTGACCATGAGGATGCTGCAATGACTGTAAGTTGAAAAGCAATCATTTCAGTGTCATTGTAACTTTGATTGGTCACTAAATGAACTGTTGTAAATTGAGGGCTACTGTATATGCAGAAGTTAATCCTGTTAATTTCAAGGGGCCTACTGGATTTGGCTTCCTTCTAAACATGCAATTTCCAGAATAAGGTTATTGGCTTCATGAAATGGAAGGTGGAAACAGAAGGTGGAAGGAATGGTTGTTAAATCAAGAGCTACCTGTATGGACTTCAATGTCCAGAATTCCCCAGCCTTCTTTTTGCTGAAGATTCCATATCCAGTGTCAAGATGAAGAGATGAGACAGCATGTTATCAATAAAAATTCATTTTTGAATTATTTGGTTTATATGATCACAATCTTAAAACCAGGCCTATAGATGTAAAGATATAGGCAGATTTCATGTATGAAAAGCTAGAATATTTGCTAGCTGCTAACCAATCTCCCTGATCCTAACACATATACTAGCTAAATAACAAGTTTTACACAACCCAGCAGGAATAAATTAACATAGACTATAGGTAGTCCTCAACTTGCAATCATTCATTTAGTGACAATTCAAAGTTAGAACAACACGGAAAAAAATGACTATCACTAATGGGGTTGTTGAATCACCTTCTACTATGTCCTTAAAGAATGCCCCTCAAAGTCTTAATTAATTTTAAATGCCAAAAAGCACAAATCCTAGATATTTAGCAAGTCAAGTCAAGAAAAGAGAAGTAGATGAAGTAGCTGTAAATCAAGGGTCTTAAAACTTAGCAAGTTTAACACTTGTGGACTTCAACTTCCAGAATTCCTGAGCTAACATGACTGGAGGAGGAATTATGGGTGTTGAAGTCCACAAGTCTTAAAGTTGGCAAGTTTGAAAACCCCTACTGTAAATATTAATTATGTAATAAACATACTATTCAAAATATACTGAAATTGTTGATTTATAACATTTTAACCTTTCCTTCCATATATAAGAGTTACCAAGAAAACTCTTGCATAGTAGATAAAGTTCTTCCTATGCAGACCTATGCATATGCTTCCTATGGTAGCTCGTGGTTATAGTGGCTAGAAGCACTTTGAGGTTTTAGCACCAAATGCAAACCTTTGCAATCTTCAAAATGCAGTAACTTCATCCAGGAAACCATTTTCACCTTAACAACAGCTACTTCAGAATAGTAGTGGAGGTAGCGGCAGCAGGTGAAAGGCGGGTGGGGGGGAGAAGTGAGCAGGGGAGGAGAGGTGAATGGGGGTGAGGTGAGCATGAGACAGGGGAGAAGATGGGCAGCAGCAAAGGTAAAAGGTGACTTCCTGGAATTAAGAAATCACACAGTAATTCTAATCACCAGAGTTGATGTCTGTATGTTTTTAAGCCATTTGGGGAAGAGGAAATTTATAATAATTACAGGCTTGCATAATTTTTGCCTGCTACATCACTCTTTAATTTTTTAAAAAAGCCTGGGAAGGAAAAAAACAACAACCCACAACATGCCAAGGATCAGGTGGATCAGCCTGTTCTTCATTCTGCATCTGAGTAAAATGTTTTTGCAAAGTTACAAGAGCAGCTGCATTCTTTTAACCTCTCCAAATCAAAGCTTTTGCAAGAGCCCAATCTTGCCACATGAAAATTACAAGCACTCAGGTCCAATTTTGCAGTAGTGAAACCATCTCCAAGAAGAAAGGCGAAAAGTGCTGCTAGATTCTGCAGGTAATGGCATGGCATGGTGGGTGTGGTGGGCATGGCAGGCATGGTAGGCAGGCCAGCAGAATTATTACTAATGGTACGCCTGTACTGGGGCATACTGGCTGAATCCCACCACCGGAAAAAGCTAGCAACCACTAGCGATTTTTTAGCATCTTGAGACCATTTCATGGGTACTTTTTAAAAAAAATGATTGCCAAGTGTGCATTTTGTCTCTCCTTAAAATGGCTGATCCAGCAAATATAGGCAGTTAAGAAATAAATGCAAAAGAATATTATGAAAGACTGGGATTTTGAGTTCCAATTTTCCAGATCCCATTTAGTTTTTGTTTGTTTCTTGGTTTGAAGAAAAAAATAATTAATATAAATAGTGGGTTAGACAACTGATATTAAACATGTGGTCCATAAACATATTAGTGCACAGAGCTATTTTGTTTCCTATGATAGTAATTTTTAATATGCCTGCAAAACATCCATAATACTGATATCATTTCTAGTGTTTTCACATCAATATTTTCTTCATTTAATCATGGCCATAATCACACTTGTGAAACTCACTGTTTGAAGTTCCCTAAAGGTACTGAATAAAATGAAATGTTGTGCAAGGCACTTCCAACATTAGGTAAATCATTTAAGAGAGGGTAGATTAGGCCACAGAAACTATGTGGAGGAAAGGAGCTATGCCATTCCACAATTCAGCTAAATTTAGCTTTTAATTTTAGACTAACACATTTGAAGATACAACCAAGGCTAATTTATTCCTGTAGGTTTCTCATAGCCATTAATTTTCAACTGGAAGTAAAACCAAAATGCTGCTGTCTGGAGGAGCAATATCCTCACTCCATTTTCCCTGTCCCCAGTGTTCACCTAATGACATGTTTATTTTATGGCCATTGTTATATAAATTGCCAAAGAAGTGAAGAGGGAGAGGGTGAAAACAGCCATGTCTGTTCCAGGATTTGAACATTCCAAAAAGACCTCTCCTAGGTTGAATCTGAATCATTTCATAACCATATATGAATAATAACCTATTTAAAATTAATGTCAATGCTCCAGTTCTATCATTAGAATTAATGGCATTATTCTCAGTGTAACTACATTATTTTCACAACAGTAATAAAAAATGGGGGGAGGTCTCCAAGATCTCTTGCACAACTTCCTTGGACCTATATTAGCTATCCAAAATTAGTCTATATTAGTTATCCAAAATTAATCTTCCCCTGAAAAAACAGCCCTGAAAAATAGGATGAAACACAGACATGTGGGTATATTAGAAATAAACAGAAATCCAAAAAGATGGTAAAGCTATTGTGAAGAAAATATGGTGAATGAACAATGGGTGATGCTCAAGAAGTAGAATTCTCATCTTTATTTTGACACTGTATTCCTCAGAAGGGAAATGAAGCTCTAGTTGATCATGGCTGACCACTGCAGAAAAGAAGGAACTGAAAGAGAAGGAAAGATAAAACTTAGCTAATTTAAACAAATTCAAGTCCAGATGGCATGCATCTCAGGGTGCTGAAGGAACCTGGAAGGCTAAAATTTACTTGGAAGGAACAGATTTAGCAGAAAGGGTGGGAATGCTACACTGTATATATAAAGAAACCATGTGCTGCACAGAAATTCAGAAAACAGAATATGGACATCCTGTTGAGAGTGTTTGGGTAAGAATAAAAGATAAGAAATAAATATGGCATCATTAAGGGAGTTTATTACAGACCCACCTGGACAAGCAGAAGATATGGAGGAGGGCTTTTTATATCTAACAACCAAATGTTCAAAGAGGTATGGACAAATGCTTAAAATCTTATTTTGCCAGGAGTCAAAAGTCCAACCATTTTTTTTGTCTTTTCTTATTGACAGCTTCATCAGTCAGATGTTGGAAGAAAAAAACAAAGGTTGAAATAAGCGGGCTGATTCAATTCAGCTGGCCATTTTGGATGGTGGAGAGATCTCTGTGCCTGCACAGTGCATGAACACTGCTCCCTTATAAGTATCTTGATTCAAGCACTACAACCTCTATAACTCAGTGCTTTGAAGAAAATTATGCTTTATTCCAAGAGTCTATTTTGAAAGGGTTTCACTTATTTTTTTTTTTTATTGAACTGAAGTGTCCCTTCAAAACTCAGCAAAGCCTTAAATAATGTGAACCCATATGGTAAAAATGTGAGAAACTTTACTTGGCTCAAAAATAAATAAAAAAATTCTACAAAATAAATAAAAAGATTCCAAGCATTACAAGTTTTTTACATAACTGTCCTCTCACACTATCACAAAGACCAAAGTTTTTTGCAAAATGACATTTCTATACTGCCATCTTCAGCTTCTTGTCATCCACGTGTGAACAACTGTAAATAAAACCATTTTTAAAAAATCCTTTTCCAGATATTAACCTCCCTAGGTCCACATATCTAAAAGTTGGAAAATAGTATTTGCTGAATGCTTTATTAAAAGATCCCATAAACCCATTCACCTATAGAGACATCAGCCAGCAAGCTCTCAAGGACAAAAAGTTTCAATGTAGTTCACAAAACTGATACATGTTGAGCAATCACTGGATAATAGCAATTTATAGCGCAAATACCAATTCCCTCCTCCAAATGGCTGTTGGTTGCTACCAAGAACTGTGTGAAAACTGAGAAAGGAGCACTCCCATGGTCATCCACCATCAATACAAATTGAGCAACAATTTATGAGTATTGTTTTTCCATTGAATGCTACCTACAAAGGATACCTAAAGAACTCTATCACTAATTCTAATATGTCCATTGTCTGTGAAATAACAGGAGATATAATCTAAAATTTGAGGATCTCAGCTTGTGAGTTATTGTGGGGTTTGGGAACAAGACAAATTGCTAAAATTAAGCAGTCAATGTTACTAAAGATTTCAGTTCATAAAAAACTTCATTTATCATCTTTTCTACTCCTTCTGAGTCTATCCACATTATGATCTAAATAAAAACATTTCAAATGTTACTGAAGCATTTTGAAAGCTAGTTTTTCCACGGTCATCACATCATCCTTATAATTTGTCTAGAGCAGTGTGGGGAACCATGGCTCTTTTATGACTTTTGGACTTCAACTGCCAGACGAATTCTGGGAGTTGAAGTCTACAAGTCATAAAGGGGCCATAGTTTCCAACCTCTGGTCTAGAAGTACCAGAATTAATCTATGGAAATTCAAACAAAACCCATCACCAAGTGATATAAAGAGATAACAAAACCTTAAACATTACCTGCATGTTTGCTCAGTTTGTCTTGTCTACAGGTTAATTTCAAGTATTCTTCAATGTCTGAAATGTAATGTTTAGCACTGGCCACACTGGTGGGGATTGCTGGAAATTCTAAATTCTGGAAGGTCAGTAGAACTGTACTTCTGTTGTAATTCTACACATCACACAGGAGGAAGAAGCCAAGCCAGGCATAACATGGTTGAAATGTATCAGTTTCCTATCATCTCCTAAGAGAATCAACAACAATAAATGGTTGGGAATTATTGTTCAATCACTGAATAGTCATGCAGTTATAAATTGAATTATTTCAGAAGTCCCATATTTCCGCAGCCTTGGAATAAGAGATACTTTAAAAGACCGAGCAATGGATCCATGCCATCACAAAATGTCTTTCTAATTTCTTAGAGCATTAGGAACCAGTCGAAAAAATTTAAAGAAATGAAATCCACTCCTCTATTTTATTTTATTTTCATATATCTATGTATATATAGGTAGAACATGGCATTATTTTATACAATAAAAGACATCATAAATCATCAACCAGACAAAACTAATCTTAGAGTGTTAAATGCATTATATCTTATTTCAAAATATTTACATCATGGGAACATTTCAGTAGAACATAGTGAAATTATCCATACTTGTAAGTAAAATGAAGGAAACATGAAGTATAGCAAATGTGTTTATAATATGTATACTTGCATGAAAGAACTCCGCCGCCCAAAATCTTTGAAATTGAGATTTTTTTTCTCTTTCTAATGTATTTATTTTTAAATTTCAATTTAGAATTGTAACCCTATGCCCATTTATTTGAGAATAACATTTCATTAAAATATGTTCAGGAATACAATATTTAAACATACCAGAAAATCAAAATATGTAAGCATAATGAAGCTATATAAATTGGTTAAATTAAGAAACAACAATTAAAAGTGACAAAAGGAAACTTCATTACTTAACTTTTATGTAGAACAATTTTGACTTTCTTGTCTGTCTCCTCCTTGTTGCAGTTTTCTTTGTTCTAAAATTTCACAGGGTGGCCTTTCTTGTTAATTTACTGTGATACTTTAAGAAGCAGGAAAAGCTGTTATAAATCCCACAGACAAAAGAGGAGCAGTTGGAGGCTGGAAGACAGATGATGGTTATATCACAGAATAGTGTGCAGTATGGCAACCTATTTATATTATTTAGACAGTAGAGAAAAGCCCAAGGCAATGAGGTCAGATCAATTTGATTCAGTCTACATAAGGTCAGCTCTGATGTTGTGATCTGCATCTCAACACATCCTAAAGTCTGAAAACCTAATGTTTAACTTTCACCGTATTCAATTGTATTGCAGGCACAAAGAGAAATCTATAATATACAGGAATATACCAATGAACCTAAAAAAAACGAAATGGCCATCAGCTGTATGGAGGTGTCTTCATAAGCGCATCTGTACTCTATTGAGACTATTCCTGTTCAGCAACCAAACTGGTATCTTAGTATGTACACATTCAACAGGCTGGAAACTCAGAGGTCAGGTTGTGGATGCAAGGGTGATAGTGATGCATTTATAAGGATTTTAAACATGACTACATTCAGTTTAGAACTAAAATTGCAGACAGAATTAGGTGTGGAGTTTGAGATTCTTGAAATTTGTTGGTGGGGATAGATGGAATGTTTTTGAGGGTACCTGTGTTATGTCTTATAGAGTGCAGAGGCTGCTAGTGTAGCTTTTACACCACCATGTAAAGAGAGCCACGGTAGTGCAGTTCTGCAGGCTACTTCAGCTGATTGATGGCTGCCTGCAATTTGGCAGTTCGAATCTCACCAGGCTCAGGGCTCAAGATTGACTCAGCCTTCCATCCTTGCAACATCAGTAAAATGAGTAGCCAGATTGTTGGGGGCAATATGCTGACTCCATTAACCGCTTAAAGAGGGCTGTAAAGAATGGTGAAATGGTATAATAGCAATATAAATGCTATTGCTATTGCTATTGCTATTTTATTGACCCTTGCGAAGTGTTTGCAATCTCAGATACCACTGGATACCTGGATAAAGACATTAGAGAGGAAAGGCAGCTTGCAGAGATAGGCAGGGCCAACAATAACAAAGAGAGCAGAAAAGAAATGGTGGTGATATTAAAATCAGTGCCATGGCCAAATATCAAGATCAGGACCAGGACCAGTTCCTGGAGGTAAAGTACAAAAAGAGATGCCTAGGACATTATTAGAGACAGACTTGGAAGAACAAACCAAATACAAATAAGTCCATATCAAGGATTATTCGTTATATTGAGGTCAAACAACAATATTTCTCTGTTCTTATAATGTCTGCTGATAATTGCAGCAGCCCTGGTTAAGGTGACCTAAATCCTGGTGGGAAAATACTATTTATTTATTTAATGTACAGGGCAACTAATTCCAATCTGTGTGGCTTATCAGTAAAAACTAACTTATTAAAATTAAAATTAAATAGTAAAATAAAAATTCAAAAGACCAAGAGAGTAAAGTGCAAAAACTAATAAAAAAGAACAATACAAAGACACATCAAGACAAACCAAAGAAAAAGAAATCAAGATCAAAAAGGTTGCCCAAATCACCCTGTCTGCAAGAACAACTAGGTCTTCAATAATTTTTTGATTGGCCTAAGGATCAGAAGCACACAAATCTTTGGCGAGGGCAGGGATAAGAATAAGGTATGCATACCTAATGTGCTCTGAAAAGTGGCAGATGAAACTTGAAACTCACCCACATTGCTGAACCAACTAGATTGGCAGAAACAAGTAGAGATAAGTAGTACCTAAGATAAGCTAAACCCTATGCTATGAAAGTCTTTGATAACCAGCAACTTGAATTGAACTCAGGGGCCAAGTGACAAACAGTATGTCAGCATTCAAAAGAAACTTCCCCTATCCATTCAGCACTCAGAGACAAAGTTCATCCAAGTAAGAATTTATTAAGAGAAGTTGTGTTGGCACATTTGGGAAAACCCGAATCTAAAAGTTCCAGGTTTTCCCTCTGCAGCTAAAGATCCAAAACACATCACCTGTACTCATCAGTCCATCACATGGTCCAATCACTCATAGTTCCAACTGGAGACACTCCTATCCCAGGTGCAGGATGACATAGCCTTGACTGAGAAGAAGAATATTGTTATGTCTAACTTCTACCCCTCTCTACAATCCCCCCTCCCAATTTCCCAGGCACAAGAATGTGGCAGTGTGGAAGCTTCTAATAAAATATGGCTTCTAAGCTGACACAGTAGCTCACAAAACAGTGGAATCACACACACATATAATGCAGAGCCTCTATCATGTCCATCTTATCTAATTCTAGATCAGCTGTAGCTTCTGGATGCTCTTCAAGGGCAGCCCTCTGTAAAGTCCATCACAGCAATCCAGTTGTAAGTTAACTAGGTCATGAGTGTCTATCTGAAGCCTCCTTCCTCCCCCATCCAGAAAAGGGTACAGCTGATATACCTGTGCAAAGTCCTATTGAACCCAGCAGAAATCGGGAGTTAAAGAAAATTCCCAGATTGTGGATAATTGTTGAATGAGGAAATGCAGTTATGGAATACATCAAGATCCAGGGGGTCCAAAAAGACAAAACACCCCATTGAAGGCCATCTGTGTGGTGATGCAAGCATGATAGTGGCTCCACATTTTGTTCACAGTAATTAGATATAACAGTATCATTAGTTTTAATTCTCTTTTAGGCTGACTGTAACCAGCAACAGTCACAAAATGTATTAAACCTATTATGTTTTATATAAGGGGGAAGGTGACAAATCATAAATAAAAAAGCTTTGATACTTAATTCCCTTTGAAAATCTCATCTGAAAATATGAATTATGATTCAATAAGGTCTATGCAGAGAGATGGGAAAGGAATCTAGAGATTACAAAATCCTGATGCAGCTCCATGTTTTCTTTCTTTTTTAAAAATGTTTATTTATTTAAATTTGTTACAAATATTATCATCCCATCAAACATTGTTAGTCATGTTACAAAAATGCTCCTTTTTTTCTTTATGGTTATTTCCACATTTTTCACTCATATCTAATTTTAATAGCAATATTTCTTCTATTAAATCATCTTCTCTAACATCTAGCTGGGAAAAAATAGCACATTACTCTATATATCCTAATTCTCTATGTATCTTTTATATAATTAAATCTTTATACAATTTTAAATTTCCTTTCACAATATTTCCTAAATCCCTATGTCTACTCTAAACTACGCCACTATTTATTTATTTATTTATTTATTTGATTTATACCTCGCCTCTCTTCCCCCAATGGGGAACTCGAGGCGGCTATTTACTATAAATAGGCTATTTACCCTCCCCGTTTCTCCCTATAGTTTAAGATGGCTGTCAGCCATCATCTCTTTTTTGTCTTTTGATTGTATTATTCTTTCTTCATCTCCTATCGTCTTTCCCAAATTTCAACACCCTCTCTCGCTTTTCCTACATTCTAATTTGTTTAATATTCAGCCCATTTCTTCTCCCAAATGATCTAAATTTCCCCACACTCCCTCCTGCCTGGTTCCCCTTCTCTCCATTTTTCAGTTGCCATTTCTTTATTCTTTTTTGCTTCTTGTTACGTTTTTTTAGTCCCATCTTCTTCAGTCCCAAGTTTCTCCTTATGGATTGGTCTTTCCCTCGATTGGCCTTTTCCTCCATTTCGCTGTCAATCTCCTGTGTTGTGATATCCTTCGTTCCAATGTCCATCCATTTCTTTAAAGTAGTCATCATTTCCCTCTCTGTCTCCTCTATCAAGTCCAATTTCTCAAGTATGTTTCCAAAGTATGATTTTATTTGGGTATGTCCTCAAATAAAAAATACAGACTTAAACACATCAAGTTCCAGGCAGTCTTATTTAGGAAAGGTGTGCATCATCATATTTTCTGTCTTTGTCAATTCTCTTGGAGTTGTAATTTTTTATGCCTCTCCGAAGTCCAAAATTTATACTGTTATTTTCATTATTATTC
>JANHGC010008521.1:15994-28686 GCA_027560395.1 Boaedon fuliginosus
ACCTCGGCGGCATCACTAATTCAATCAGGGGCGGAGATGTATAACTGGGTATCATCAGCGTACTGATGATACCCCACTCCATATCGTCGGATAATCTCACCCAGCGGTTTCATGAATATGTTAAAATATTGTTGTTTATGTAGCAAGTCAAAGCTAATTCCCTATTTGACACCCCTCTCCCAACTGGGATGGTTGTTCTCCAATACTAATCCTTCCTTCCATTAATGTGTCTGCAATTCCTGAAGAGGCAATGGCAAGAGCAACCTTTCCCTGAGCCCTGATTTCGGCAACAATTACATTAGTTAAAAATGTTTTCCTGTGCCCCCAGAAGCATCAAGAAATGTCATCTCATATGTGATCTACGTGACATATGTCATGTAGGTCTCGTAGTGGTGCAGGTAGGCCCCATTACAAATGCCCCCTTGTGGAGTACTGTGAAGCCGTTACCATGGCAACTCCACTGCGCTGTAGGCTGTATCTTCAGAGAACACACCCCAAGGGGTATTAGGGGTGTCTTACCCTCACTGTATTTGTTTCCAGAGAACAAGTCATTGGTGCACCAAGTTTGGTTGAAATCCATTTTTATATATACAGATATAGTAATGCACTGAAGCATTCTGATTGCAGTGAGATGGTTGAATGTTCTATTGAACTATCAAACTGGCCTGTTCTGCATTCTTACATCTTAGGGCTGATCTGCATAGCCAGGTTTTCCCAGTATAAATGCAGGCTGCATAATCAGGCAAGAGAAACACAACATTGTCCTCTATCTATTCCCAGGCCCATCAGGAATGCATCCACTGCCTGGTTTTTCTCACTAGTTGTCAGGAGAAAGCTTGGCCCTTTTGTCTGGTTCATTGGAATGCTTCATTTCATTGTAGGACACTGTGTCCCCATGCCAGCTACCACATTCTGTGGCAAATTCACCCTTCTTTTGTGGCTATTAGTTATTGTCCTCTGTGGCCATAGCAGATCAAGCCATCACTGTGGATGAAGTGGAAGAAGTGGGTGAAATTTGGAAAGACTTCTTAAAGAAAGAGTTTTTAAGCCAGTTACATTTCCAGCCAGTTTATATAATGGAATCAAGCAACTGAAGATGACAGGATGGTAAAACAGTTGAAAGATATGGAGAACGTTGTTGTTCAAACTTATAAAATGAATATCTTACATAGGCATTTCATCTTGCATATTCCATCTTAAATGGTATAATCTAGGAACAGCTAGGAAGCGTTGTCTTTTTCGCACTGAAAAAGTGACTTATGACCAAATGACTATGGCGATTCTTTTATGACCTATGGCCATTTTTCACACGACTGTTGCAACACCCCCGTGGTCACATGATCAAAATTCAGACCCTTAACAACTGACTCATATTTATGAATGGTAGCAGGATCTCAGGGTCACATATTCACCTTTTGCGACCGGCAGCCAAGCAAAGTTAATGGGGAAGCCAGATTCATTTCACAACCATGTTACTAAATTAACAACTGTAGTGATTCAATTAACAACGGTGGCAAGAAAAGTCATAAAATGGGACAAAACTCACTTAAGAAAAAAAAAATTTGGTTCAATTGTAGTTGTAAGTCAAGGATTACCTATAGTAAACCCATGCCATATAGGTCTAGAACTACTTTTATTTTAACAGCTCTAGCAATAGAAGCTTGCAAGTCTCAGTGTGCTTCCCTTGCCTCATTTTTGTCTTGATGTGAATTAGAGATCTGTGTGAGACATGGGCTCAAGCTGTGCTTCTCTATTCATTGCTTTGGTAGCATCTCTTCCTCCTGCCCTTCTGTCCTTCAAGACCATTCCCTACATCTTATATATTTTTAGATCTCTATAGATGGCTTATTCCTGCTCAGTGTAACACTGCTTACACAGCTCTACGCTCACAGGCTCTCTTTGATGGAACAAAGAGGTTGACAATTCAAATATTTACCTTTTTTATTTCATAATATATTTGACAGAGAGGTGGCTCTTTTTCCAGATATGACATTTTTAAGGAAACACTGCCCGAAATATTTATTTATTTATTTATTTATTTATTTATATTAAAAATATTTGCTCAGTGACAACAACATCCACAGACCTTTATTCAAAGCGATATATTTTTTCATCCCATTAAAGATTAATATTTATTCCTTTTAAATGCTATTGTAAATAAACGTACACTTTTATTTATATTTTTTGTTCGCCAGGACAAATAAGCTTCCTTTGGGTTTTGAAAAAACAACAACAAATCCCTTGTGCATTCTCAATAGAAAACTCTTCAGTGATCAGAACAATTTTTTAGAAAAAAGCGGCTTAATGTGATGCCTATTACCTGAAAAATAAGTTTGACAGACTACCTGACATCTCCTTTCTCTTTTCCTTCTGAAATTCAACTGCAGAGAATGCATAGGATTGTGGAGCATTCCTGGACTGCAGACTTTCTAAGCCTCTTGTTTCAAGCTTCTCTCCTCCTTCCCTCAGTGACATAAGAAACCGATTCCCATAGTGTCCGCTGTACAACTAACTTCAGATAAGGTGCAAGAGTCCATGAGGTCGCAGAGGAGGAGCTGAAACTCTAGCAGCCTCATTGAGAAGGTGCTTCTGTATTTCTAAGATCCCTGAGAAAGCTGCAGGAATCCTTTCTACACCTCTAGGGGGGAATGCTACTCTTAATTCTGTTCTACATTGTGGATTCGAGGTTGAGCGAGCTTGACCACATGAATTCCTAATTAATGGTTGTATTCTAAAGCTTTTATACAGGTTCAAGGCTGAAAGCCTTAATGATAAGTAGAGATACTGTATGCATAGATTCTGTGTGGCATGAAAACCTGTCACATAACTTGTCAAGTTTACAATGTATTGGCCAATACTTAGCTTTTAGGATACATTATATCATTATGAATATAAATTCTTGTAGCAGTAAATTTCATAAATCAATCGCATTTAAGTACAATTGTAGAACATTTTTTTAAAATCGAAATAATCAATCAGTTATTTGGCACATTCTGTGTTTGAATAAAAAGACAGACACAGAAACTACCAGACTAAATATATTATTTTTTGTTACTGTTGATCTTCTTCAAAGGATGAATTATTATTTTTCTTTGTCATAAAGTGCAAACCTTTTTATTCATTACCTGAGATGCATCTATTGTACAATCAGTGAACTAATTATTTCCCATTTCCCTTTTTCCAATCAACAAGTTCTTGGATTCTTTAGTGAACTTGTACATCATTTTCCAATCAATGTGCTTTTTTTGGGGGGGGGGGTGTAATCATTTTGTTTATGCAAAATCTAGCCTTAAAATCTCAAACTTTTTCCCTGATGTTTGATGAAGTGGCGATAACGTGGGAAGATTTAAGTCTGCATCCTTAGTTGTATATTTGAGTGGAACATTTCTTTTTATTCTATCATTTTTGAAAAAGTCATTGGATTTTTCTTTAGATTGCCTCAAACTTTTTACCATGAAAGTGTGTTCGTGTGCTACTGGGAAAACTGGTGGTCTTGAAACACTAACAAAAAAGGGTGAACCAATGGACTCCTGCTGTGATGATCCCAACCATGAGAACTTTTTTATAATGTGATCCTTTGTAGCACCTGGTTTCCATCTTGGTAAAGGTGAGAGTTGAGGTGTTTCCATAGCCAGAAAAGCAGAACTCTTCCTTGCTTGATGTTGCCACTTTGATACTAGAAGGTTCTCGTTCATTGCCTTCAAAAGATCTTTGACTTTTGTGTTAGGAAAAACCATAGGATCTTGATTTACAATTCTGTGTTCATTCGTTGGTCTTGGTGCTAGTCTATAGATATATGACACAGAAGACTTCTCAGTCTCATGATTCATAACATATCTTGGGTTATTTCTTAGAGCAGAAGGTGGCTTTTCCAATAAATACAATTTTCTTACTTCTGGGCAATCTTTAACACCTTCTTCATTTTCCTGTGGTTCATGTTGTGTCCCATAGAATGGTCCACATGAATTACATGGTGATTTTGGGAGATCAAAATAAATCAATTCTCTGCCTGCAAACTTGGAAGCTAAAGAGAACACAGAATACGTGAAATTGGGTAATGAAAATGTAAAGTCTATAAACATCAAAATAAGACCATCTGCTTTCCCTCGGTTGATCACAGCCATGGTGCCCCAGTGGTTAGAATACAGCATTGCAGGCTAACTCTGCTCACAGCCAGGAGTTCAATCCTGACCGGCTCAAGGTGACTCAGACTTCTGTCCTTCTGAGGTCAGTAAAATGAGGATCCAGATTATTGGGGGTAATATGCTGATCTTGTAAACTGAGACTGCTGTAAAGCACTGTAGGGTGATATATAAGTCTAAGTGCTACTATAGCATTTTGAAAGTTCTTTTAAAATTTTAATAAGCAAGAATTCATACACTGTTTAACAATGCATTGAGGATTATTGTTAAGCCTCATGTCAGGATTTTTTTTCATTCTCTATCCTATTAAATAATAGATCTTACTTCAGGATAAGCTACTTTTGAGGAATAGGATTAGAGTGATTACAAATAAATTCTGAAGATATCTGTTGATGAATCAGTTGTGTGGCAACATCCTGTCATCTCGTCAGAACTTGCATGGCTGTGGCATAAAAATGGTATTTAATTTCCCATGCCACACTGAAAGGATATTGTAAGAGCATGAGAGAAGCTGTTTCTATTTCCTCAAAGGGATAACAAAGACACTCCTGCACCAGATTTTGGGGAAACCATCCTTCTAACTGGGAAAATGGTGAGATAATTTAGCAGGTTGGAATAAAAATTCTCCTGTATGGAAATTTGCTAATTTGCTACATTGTGCTGAGTAACTAATTTTTTTTTGCAATTGTCACATCAGCAGACATTTAATCCTCTAAGGAGCTCTATAAATTGTTTGTTCTTTTAAGTTAATTTGTCATTTTATCTATTAGCTTCTGGCTCTTTTAATCCCAGGCAAGAAAAATATTAATTAATTCTCTCTAATCAGTGATGGACTCTGTGTGTAAAATCAATTTTGGACAGAACTTCCTTAAGGAACAACAAGCTCACAGAATGGAAGTATTTCTGAACCTACAACTGCAATTCTGACCAAAAATGTTTGCCTTTTTTCAGTATAATTTACTCTGACAATTGCACCTTTATAGACTTTTGTCCATCTTAAGGAGTATTTTTTTCTTTATTCCATACTGCCTTTCAACATTATTCAGAAATCTCAGCTGACAGAATATGTGGCAATGAGGATTTTAACAAGACCATAAAATCCTGGAGTGATTGGTAGATAGCCAGGTGCAGCTTTTTCTATTGCTATACTCAACATTATGCTATGAATCCATAATGAGTTTAATATTGTTTCAATTTTATTGTCCTGCCTTAGAAAATTTTGAAGGTTTTTGTTAAAAAAAAACCCCTGAACTGTGTTTTTTTTTCTTTACATTTTTCATAAAACCTTTTAAGTTCTTTGGAGTGGAAAGTGAAGAAATATATTTTGTTTCTATTTCTGTGTGGAGGATTATAATCTTAAATAAATTATCTATCCTCAGAGTACACTGTGTTTCCCATAAATAATACATTGAACCCAGTAAAGTATTCCCAGGAATAAAACTCCTTCTTCAAGTAGTTGAAAGCATTTGATCCACTGGAAAAAAAATATTTTTCACTGTCTAAGTAGAGAATAATGTAATCCATTGCTGAAATTGCATAAGCCACTTCAGACACTGATCTAGTTTCATAAATGAAAATAAAACAATGTAGATTGCTGAAGAAATGTAGCTATTCCAGAAGTTCCCATCAGTGGAATAAATATCTGGATCCAATCCAAGGTTTCTAATGACCTTTCCATATTACAAAGCTGGCAAGATTCAGATAGTCATGGAGATTTATCAATCAATTCAAGATTGCAGAAACAATAGCAACAACAACAAATTTCAGAATAATGCTACGGTATCCCAATAACATTTGTTTCCATTATTTTTCTGTGTTTTTGTCTCTTATGAAAATCTTTAGCTTAACCTTTAGAAAAACAAACAACTGCACTTTATTGTTATCAGTACAAGGCAGTAATGGATGACATAATGAGCTCCCTGAAGGCATGAATAGAGTCACACATATCAACTGAGGTCAGGATGCTTGTCATTAACTTCTATATGCAAGTCCCTTTCACGCTTTATCAGGGTCTCATACAATAAAAACCTTGTTAAGGTAAAGATAAAAGTTCCCCTCGCACATACGTGCTAGTCATTCCCGACTCTAGGGGGTGGTGCTCATCTCTGTTTTAAAGCTGAAGAGCCAGTGCTGTCCGAAGACATCTCCGTGGTCATGTGGCTGGCATCACAAAACGCCAAAGGCGCATGGAACGCTGTTACCTTCCCACCAAAAGTGGTCCCTATTTTTCTACTTGCATTTTTACATGCTTTTGAACTGCAAGGTTGGCAGAATCTGGGACAAGTAATGGGAGCTCACTCACATGGCACTAAGGATTCGAACCATTTTACAAAAAACTTGGTTAGGCATATTCAAAATAGGAATTTCAGGCATTAAAACATTTATCTCTTTTTAATTTTTCCTCCCTCTTAATCAAAAAATATTTCAACAAGTATAACATGTGCTAATTAATTTTCTAACTTTTGTTAGGAGTCTTATTCCCTGCCATTATTATACATTTATCATATCCTCAGGCTATCAAAAAGAGCAGTACACATTACCTTCTGGTAAAATTTCTTGATTTTCAAGAATAACTGCAGTTTCATCTTCCTTAGTAACATATGGCATTTTTGAGCTAAGCGTGGAATGAAACACTTTATCGTTGTCACTTTTCCAGTTTTCTGCTATAGCCATTTTTGTCTTCTGTAAAGCTGGAACATCTGCATCTTGACTCATGCTTCCAGAATGTTCACCGTGAAGCTTTCCTGGTTCATGTTCTTTCTGCAGACACATCAGACACAGTAATATTATTTTTGTTTTCATTCATTCAAGCAGATCTGATTTTTCAAGACTGCCTGGACAGATTCTTTTTTGGCAAAACTTTTTCAGAAGTGATTTGCCATTGCTTCTTTCCTAGGGCTGAGAGAAAGGGATTACCGAACTTGGGTGACCTTGGGCTAAAGCAGGTCTAGAACTCACAATCTCCTAGTTCCCTAACCTGATGCTTTAACTGTTACACCAAATTGGTTCTCAGTATAAAGGGGAGTAAAAAAAAGATGAAAAGTGATAAATTAATTCAGGCATCTCTTTTTAATTCTATGAAAAATAATATTGGAAGTAATAGATGATTGCTATTTCTATCTGAATAGGCTACATTTCTGTTTCCTCACAAGACAGATTATAGTTTACAACGTTAAATAGATCAAGGGGGCTAAAATAATCTCAATACCATTTCTCAGCTAACCGTCCTTACCCAATGGATTTAGATTATATACCCCAGGCACTTCTCAATCCCCAGAATTGGAAAACTTGGGACTGGCTTATATTATAGACCAGTATTTCTCAATTTAGCAACAGTAAGATATGCAGACTTCAACTCCTAGCATGCTGGGAAATTCTGGAAGCTGATGGTCCATACATCTTAAACCCCAAAAGTGCTTTTTAAATAAGCAACAGGACTTTATTTTGTTTTTGTTTAATACATTTCGCTTCTCAATCAAGCAGCTTCTTCAGTTCTGACTGAATGGTGGAGAGGAAGGATTTAAGTGAAGAAGCTTTTTGGATGAGAAGCAAAACACCTTCTAGGAAAAACAAAGAAAGTCCAGGTGCCTCTTGAAAAAGCACCTTTGGAATAACCATGACCTGGATGATTGAGAATCTCCATTGAATCTTAAGTTTCTAAGTTTGAGAACAGAATCTTCATTCTTTTCAGGCATGCATACTTGATATTTCTACATCCAGAGGCTGAGGCTGATTTATTATTTAGGCATATTTACATAGTTAATTTGATCTGACAGCTGGCTATTGTAGTACTAAACCAGTGCCCATTGCACTTCAACAACCTGACTAAAACTAATAAAATATACAGTATACGCGCTTGTATGCACTTGCATATATAATATATGCATTATATACAGTTTGTATAGTATATGCACTTTTGAGTGCATTTTGTGACTTCAGGAACGAAGAGACACACCTAGAATTAGAAACTTTTTTGATGAGTCAATTTGTATCAGATATTGTTAAAACTGTTCTTTTTTAACAAATGGTTCAACAATTTTGGTAACATTTGAAAAAATGCATTGTTCTATCTATACTACATTGGGGGTGGAGCTGAATATGAGATAACATAAGCATTATAGCCAACTCAGTCAAAGACTATCTCAGAATTTTATATACTCCTAGCTAAGAAAACAAAGTCTCATCTTAAGATTTTTACAGTCACTTTATTTCTGTCCATCAGAAAAATTGCCATGGCCTGGATTCGTAAGACCCAATTGCTTAAGCATCTGGACAGGAAGTTGTTTGGCAAGAACACTATTTCTGCAAAACTGAAGTAAATGGTTTTGGATGGCATTAGACTGTCCTTTCTACAACAAATGACATAAAATCCAAGTTGCTTGGACAAATCACAGTGTGTAATAGAGCAGGCCCTGTTTTATATGTATAATTAATGGTTCATATGTGATCATGGAAAAAACCTCTGGGTTGCTTAAAGCCTTTTCAGAGCCAAATTTCCAGTAGGTTTTTCTCATCAAACAAAATGACTGTCATGTCTAAAGCAAAATCTTTTGTGATGAGTCCCAAAAGTGGTTTTTCAACAGGCAACTGGACTGGATTTTCTTCAGTTCAAGAAAGCCTAGTTGCCTCTTGAAAAAGCACATTTGGGACAAACATGACCTGGATGATTCAGAATCTCCATAGACACTTTTGTGACCAGCTGTTTGCAGTCAGAATTATAAAGAGTGAGATGTTGAACTTTAGTAAATTAAACCTTCAGGGTTTTTCCAGAGGAGAGTTTTATTGGACACTTAGATGATGAAGGAGAATCAGATATCATTCCCAGATCTAGTGTGAGAAATCACATTTCCTCAACACTCATACTACAGTTCTTTGGAACTAAGAAAAAAAGTGATATGTACAATTCATATGCACAGGCTCATCTACCACATCTGTTAGAGATGATATGCTTGTGTAAACAGCTGGCCTTACAGAGACAAAGTTCTGATTAAACTGTAATTCCTCCTGAAGCCACCTCTATGATAAAAGGTGTCACCACATTCTGGAGTGGATTTGAGAGCCAGATAGAGTAACAAAACAAGTCTATTCCACTGATGGAGGTTAAAATTCCAGTAGGCAGAATATATTCACTGAAGTCATTACTCTGCATTGGTCAGAACCTATCTCAACTACTACAACCAGATTTGAATAACATCTTTTTAGAAGATTCAGAGAAACTAGAGTAAATTCAAGAAAATGAGGTTGATGGGGAGTGAGTTGGGGCTGAAGACTAAAACCTATAAGCAGTTTGGTGCTACTAAATAGGTTATCCTGTGAGAAGGGAGGACTAATGGGAATTGTGATAGCATTCTTCAAGTACATGAAAAAGAAGAAACAACCAGTCCTTCATCAAGAGGAAGATAGATTCTACTAAAAAAGTATGTGGAGCCAATAGTCCATAGTGATGGTGGAGATGTTAAAGCACAAAGTGGATAGTTGCCTGCCATGAATGTTTACATTTATTTTGTACTGAGCAGAAAATTGAATTCAATAGCCATTATGACTACTTTCAATTCTATGCTTTGATGAAAAGTATGTTTGAATATTTGAAACCAAGAGGTTTCAAATATCCAGCATTAGTGTATTGAAATATATTTATAAGCTATAGAACTTAAATATTTTTAACTGTCTGAATGAGTGAACTCTCGAAAATTATTCTATCTGTGTTGATTCAAAAGGCTAAGAAAGATCAGCCTAAGGTATTATTTTTCAGTGATAACTATTTCATCAATGCAGCTCCTTGAACAATGAAGATGAATGTATAAGGTTATTTCTCTTCTGACAACTTGATAATATGAATTAATTGCTAACACGTATAGCATAAACAAATGTCAGGGAGAAATTAATTTCAGTTACCCAGCTAAAATTTAAGTAACAAAATATTTATGGCATTGTTCAAAAAGTACAAGTTGCAATAGATTCACAAGGAAAATGTCTACAATTAATATTGAGAGTAGTTTTAAGATGGAGAAGCCTTGAATGGATAGTTCACAAATGGAGGAGAAATCAGTCATGAATTTTTAATATGTCAGTTTCTTGCCAAACACTAATAAAATGGACTATAGGGAACAAATCAGTAATGGTAATGATATGGACAATGGAAAGATATAGACAATTTCAGTCCTGTACATCTAAGTTTCCTCTTTCATATCTGCCTCTAATGCTGTCAGGGATTCTTAAATAGCCCTATACCATCCCTACTTGAACATTAATGTGCTTCATATCATATTTTATTTTACAACCCCAACAGGAGTTTGTGGATCTCCTATCTATGCCAGAAAATAAATGCTATGAATATGCTCAGTATGTGTGAGAAAGGACAAATGGGTAAGGGATCAGGAAGTACATTACATGTTAATTTCCATTCATGTGATTTTCTTGATACAAATTCAGAAGTAGTTTGCCATAGCCTGCTGTCACACACTATTAATTGGTAACTTTGCCATTATTACTAAAGTGATCATCTGTCTTTGGCATCTTCCTATATCACTGGTATGTACTCTAGGTGCCTGCTTGCTTCAGATGGGCAATTGGGATGATCTTCCAGCCGTAGGTGATTCTTCTGGGAATTTACTCTTGGCATACACTCTCAACATTCTTCACTCAACTTCCCCAAGAACACCCCTTTACCATGACAAAATAACACAGTAGGACGTGTGTGTGGATCTAGGACAACTTGGCATGGCCAGCTCACCATTGGCAAGTCGTCTGTGCCAAATTGCTGCCATCTAGTCGCCGCAGAACCAACACAACATGGCCAATTTACCATAGGGACAACTTGCCATGGGAAGTCAGAGAGAGACCCAGGAGAGCGAGTGAATGGACAGAGCACAGAGCAGTAGTGGAGACCGGGGGCTTCCCACTTGGGAGAGCTTGGTAGGCAGGTGAGCGAACAGGTGGGCACAAAGCACAGAGCAACAGCAACAACTGGGGGGCTTTCCATTTTCACACCTTATGCTGCCGCTGCTGTTGCCATGCTGCCACTGCTGTTGCCACTCCAGACTGTTAGAATTTAGGCCATTCAGCAGAAACAGTGGTGGACAGGGTAGTGGACAGGGAGGCAGCGACGGCCAGGTGCACCCCATTTTCACACACCCTCATTGACACCACTGACACCATGCCAAGCTCCAGGCCATTTGGAGTTTAGGCCATTCAGTGGTGATGGCAGATGACAGTAGGCATGGCAGATGACAGGAATCTGGTGATGGCCAGTTATGTCCCATTTCCACACTCCCGCCACTGCCACTGTGCCAAGCTCCCACTGAACTCCCGCCACCACTGCCAAACATCCTGAACTCTGAATGGCTCAGAGCTTGGTGTGGTGGCCACAATAATGGCAGCAGGGATATGAAAATGGGAAGCTCCTGGCTGCTGCTGCCACCACTTTGTTCATCTGCTCGCTCACCTGCCCGGCTCTCCCTCCAGCTACCTGCAGCATTGTCTCTGCAGTGAATTGGTCATGTTGAGTTATCTTGTGGTGACTTGGCAGTGGTGACTTGGCAGAAGTGACTTGGCAGTGGCAAGCTGGTGGCGGCGAGCTGGTATCTGTTACAGCTATCTTACAATAGTTTCTCAGTTGTATAGTAGTTATAAAATTTACCCAAAGTTGCTGGGGATTTAAGTAATATGTTAGATTAGGAACTTGAAAAGCATCATAGACAAATGTAGTAGCAACGATATCCATAATGCTACCAAGTAAATTATCTAAACACATCCCTAAAACCTCTAAGTATTGAGCATGACTTGAAGGATACTATAGGGCACTTTTTCATTACCCTTAGTAACAAGTGCTTACACTTCATATGTGTAAATATGGTAACTATTCTCCTTATCATAAGGCAGTATTTTTCTGATTTTTGTAAAAAAAATTAGAGATCTATCAATGTTTTATTATAAATGCGGCCACAGAAAAACCATTTTAAATTCACATTTGTACAAATAGACTCCTCTTGCTCTTGCTCTTTTTGAGGATACGGTGAGAGTAGAATAATTATTTTAAAGAAAAACCCCAGGAATAATCTATTTGAACCTTCTTCAAATTCGTATTTTTAGAGCTATTAGGACTGTCTTTCCCATAATCTAGAAATGCCACTCTCCAAGTACTAAGGACATTATAACTGGCCAAGCTTGTTTGGAAGTTCAGTCATTACATATTAAAATATTCCAAGGCTGTAGACTAAATCATTCTGGAAGAAGCCATTGACGACCAACCTTATTGCTAGAAAACCTGCATGCCTGTAATTATGGTTTTAGTGATCAGGACTGAACTCAGGTGTATCTTTAGTTGGTAATCCAATAGTAGGATGCTAATATAGGGAAATCTGAACCAGATTATCAATTTGTATCTATTCTTGGCCAACTAGATTATCTTAAACGTTTACTTCCTGGAAATTTGATTAGCTTTCTGTGAGATTATATCAAATACAGCGGAAGTGTGGCACAGTGGTTAAATGCAGTACTGCAGACTCTGCTGATTTGTTCAGCAGGTTGTCAGATCGAATCCCACCAGGC
>JANHGC010008521.1:29991-45220 GCA_027560395.1 Boaedon fuliginosus
CAAAAGTTTTAGCAAGGGGTTGTCTGCTTGGTTGCTGGGTGGGTGTGGCTATGGTGGGCATGGCCTAGCCAGCTTCCTACACCACGGGAGGGGGGAAGCATTTTCACACTCCTGGGCTCTGGAGGCTTTCCAGGAGTCTCAGGGAGGGCCAAAACGGCCTCCCCCTGGCTCCATTTCCGGACTTCTGGAACGTCCTGGAGGCCTGTTTTTCGCCCTCCCCAAGCATCCATGTGGGCCCTGCACTTACCTGGGATCCAAAACAGTCCACATGGAGACTCTTGGGTGGGGCAGGGTGGCGTGTGCCAGTCAGGAGTGGGATTTGGGGGTTCTCTGAACTGGGCAGACTCTTAGCAAGAGGTTTTCCTGAACCCCTACAAACCCCCAGCAGACCACCCTTGTATATTTTATATCACTGCTATTAAAGCAGAGCACTCCTGCCTTTGTACACATCCTTCAAGACCTCAGGTATCTCCAATATATCAGAGGTGCCACAGAACAGGAAGGCAGGAAAATTCATATTGGCTTCAAATGCAAGCACATCTATGGGAGATGACCCAAAGGGACTTCCTTTGCATTAAAGAGAACAAAAAACATTGGCTTTTTAGAATGCTAGCCTCCAAATAGGAGGGATAAGAAGAGCTATATGATTGGAGCAAAAACAGGAAGAAATTTTTCAGCCCCATCTTGTCTTTTTTGGAGAGAGACGGATTGAGGCACACATGAGGGGAAGACTTGAGAGAGACAGCAATAGCAATAGCATTTAGGCTTATATATGGCTCTATAGCACTTTACAGCACTCTCTGGGCAATTTGCAATGTAGTAGCATTCTTTGCATATTGCTGCCACCAATCTGGATCCCCATTTTCCCAACCTCAGAAGGATGGAAGGCTGTTTGCCTGCAATACTTTACTTTAACCTCTGCACTACCAAGGCTCTGAGATGTGAGAAAGGAGGACCAATCTTCTGATTGTTTCTCAGAGCCAGAGACAGCAGTGTCAGAAGGTTTCCCAACTGGTTTGTCTGGACAGTAGAGATAAGAAGGAACTCAAATGGGAACATGTCAGCCCAAGGATGATCCAAGTACATGGTGAAATGCTCCTAAGTCTCTAACAAATAGCTGGAAATTTGAAAGAAACAGAGTTTAACACTTAACAGAGTTTAGAGTAAGTGTTAAATCACTGATCAGTAAGTTAGATCTCGTCATCAGGATGTTCTGCTTTATTTTCCTGGGGGCTGAATTTGCATGATTCTGGCAATTGTTCCTAGACTAGGAATGTTTGTATTTTTGTGCAGAGTTTAAAGTTTTGCATCATCCCAAATTTTTTGAGCCTCAGACTTCATCTATCTATAACTGTGCCCGAGTCTCCACATAGTGTTGTAGGGGAGAATGATGTTTAAAGAACTATTTATGATTTTATGAGAGCCAAGTGTCTTATTCCAGCTAGTTGTCATTATTCTGGAGAAGTTTTATTCTCTCTTAAATTGATTTTTTAAATCATAAATTGTATATCTGCTTTATCTCCGCAAAAGGAGACCTAATTGCTGTTCTTTGGCTGTAACCCCCCACACCCCAAAGCAACTAGAAGTAGGGTAATGGGTTTTTTGGATGCTTATGATTTGCTTCGCTTATTGTTCTGGTTTTTATTATGTACAGAGCTTGGAGTTATTTGAAATTAGAGATTCTTTTCAATCTAAATACATGAATAAATAAAATTATGTCCAGACTGTAAAAGGGTCATTTCTTTCACAAATTGTTCTTAAAAGGGAGGAATCAGGGCAAGGCATCGCTTTCCTTCAGGAAAATGGATGATAGCAACAGGAAATACTACACAGCCCATAAACAGAATATTTCAAGCATGGTTGGATGATGGGACCTGAAAGGTGTGGTCAGAAGGGTCAAGCCACTCTCACTGCATGGCCAAAGAGCCCTTTCAACCTTTACTGTTGAAAATGAAGAAATAAAGGATGACAAACTTGCAGTAATTACCTATTTCTATATAAGAACGCATGTGGTGGTTTGCTGATATTATTATCATTTAACCATTTGTCTTGCACTGCCTCTTTAACAGTCGGCCGCTTTGTGGGATCAGGTTCAAGCAAAGAACGTATAAAATGAATAGCTCCTGTGGAGGAATTTTAAAAAAGTCGTTATAACTAAATAATTGGGTATGGGTGGCATTGCTTTTTTGAAACCCTAGAGAGTCCACAAACAACAATAGGGAGAATTAAAGAAGTGCTGCTCCTGACAACATCATAATGGAAGAAAAACTTACCAAAGTCAACATTTCTGACATCAGAGAAATCACTCCTGAATTTAAATTTCTGAGGGACAAGCTGTTCACTTCCAACAATGATATCCTTTTAATAGACCTATTCTTGTAATTGGCTTTCATACAGATGCAAAATATACTTTCTCATTGGTACCCTTTTGTTTACTCATCTTTCCAGAAATCCCAGAGCCGATCTTCAACATTATCACAGACAAATGATCCAGTTCAAATGCTGAGGAATCATAGCATTTTATTCTTCCCTTAAACCTAGGCAAAAAGCCAACACTATTTTAAAAAGTTAATATTTTAGAAAAGAAAGAGGGGGGATGAACTGCATTCAAATCTATTTTCCTAGACCTTGGGCCACTTCCATTTAAACCATTTGATTATTTTGTCATTTATTGATTTGTGATTTATAGGATGAATTTAGGATTATTGTGAACATAAGCCAATCTAAAAGAGATTCATCAGCCATTTCAGCTGATGATGGAAACTAAAGCGTCAGGATCATGTAAGTGCTTCCTATATTGTCCTTACACTAGCCATGTTCAAATCACAGAATTCACTGGGGACTTTGAGTTCATGACTCTTCGTCAGCCAGGTTGGACTGCTGTTGTGGGGATAAAAAGTCCTCTATGTAGGTTATTTACAGCTCTCAGAGAAAGGACAGAATAGAAATTCAATCAGTCATTCAGTCATTGTGCTGAAGAAGGACCGTGTATAAATGGCTGCTCTTCTTATGTTACACAGAAATTGCAGCAATATACTGTAAGCCTGTCTTAACTTGGTGTCTTCCAGATGTGTTTGGGTTACAACGTCCAGAATTCGAACCAGCCTGGCCAATGACCATGCTGGCTATAATCTAAAACAGCAGGTTTTATATTTGTCGTATTTTATATTAAAATATAAAATAAACCGTCCCTTACCAGAGGAAATGTTGGGAGAGATGGGATTCATTTCTCCATTAATCATCTTGAGATGAAGTTGCTTGATGTTAAATGGCTCCACGGTGAAAGGCAACGTGCCAGTCAGCATGGCAAATATGCTGATTCCTCTATCCAGGGAGAAGACAGCACAGAATGGCTATGAAGAGGACCCAATTCATTCCCTCCTCCCTTTGTGTATCAAACCTGTTCATCACTGGGACTTGCTATACCAAGCAAAAATGGATGAGTTATTTCCTACAAAAAGCAATGATGTATATT
This sequence comes from Boaedon fuliginosus, assembly GCA_027560395.1. Taxonomy (NCBI): domain Eukaryota; kingdom Metazoa; phylum Chordata; class Lepidosauria; order Squamata; family Lamprophiidae; genus Boaedon; species Boaedon fuliginosus. Next base: position 33,467 of record JANHGC010008521.1, read on the forward strand.
TCTGCTTTTATATACTGTAGCCCAGTGGCCCCCAACCTTTTGGGCGCCAGGGACCAGTCCCGTGAAGAAAGGTTTTTCTGTGGACCGGAGGGGACGTAGTTTTGCATGCTTTGCCTGCACCTATGGATGGGGTTTTGTTTGTTTACGTGGCCCAGCTGCTGGCATGCTGCAGACCGGTGTCAATCCATGGCCTGGGGGTTGGGGACCCTTGCTGTAGCCATTTATTACACCCATCAACAGAACAAGAAAAGCCAAACGCAAATCTAGAAAAGATTCTCTCTTCTCCATTCCTTCATTAAAAAAATAAATAAACTGGATTATAGTGTTGGGAATGATGGTATTAACCCTTCCAGGATATTCCTCTTTTTTGATTCAGTGTCTATACAGCATAATCATGTAGAGGTTCTGAATAAATTATATGTTTTATCAACTTCAGTTTTCATAACATTATTTAGTATTTCTTATAATCTTATTTGTACAGTATATTTGAGATCTCTATTTTTGAAATGAATTAATGATCTCATTGTTGGCAAGGATTATCAAGAGCTCTTTAAATCCCCAAGGGAAAGACACTGACATCTTACTGATTTGCATTAACCTCTCTCTTTAAATAAAAACAACTGGTAGGAAAGGTCCTTATGTAGTCAGTTTGGCTTATTTTATAACAACATCTTGGAGTATCACGCTTATTTTCCTTGTATTTTATTATTCTAGCTCATCATCTCACTCTGGGTAAACCAGGCTTTTAGGTGATGTAGTAGAGAGAAAACAGTTCCCATTATGCATAGTTATCCCACTGACATAATACAGCACTTTGTCTCCCTAAAAGTGCAGTAGGAGAGATAGAAACATTTATAATCTACTTACATGGACCAGACATCCACTTTTGGCCCATACTGCTTATGAGCTAAGAGTTCTGGGGCTGCATAAGCTGGACTCCCACACTGGGTGTTTAACAGTTCTTGGGAAAGGCCCTGAAACTTTATGATATTGCTCAGTCCAAAATCTGAAGGAAAAAACAGGCAAAAAAACCAACAAACCGATTTCATTCTTAGCAGTCTGCATGACAAACTCTAGCATCTTTAATCATACAGAAAATTAATTTAAACGATGTTCTAGAAGCTTTGTGGCTATGTGTTATATTACTTTAGAGAAAAAAATTTGTGGTTACTTGATTTTACGCTTTCTCATTAGGTACAATTTAAAATAGTGAGATTAAAAAAAAACTGCACCAATTTCAGGGAATTCATGATTTTAGTTGTAGTTGTTATAGCCCAGGGAAGGGCTTGAAGATATGACAGCAGTATTTTTCCAGCATCAATCCCTATCTAAATGTTCAGGTGAAGAACAATGTAATGTCCCAAGGCATTACTCATCATCAGTGTGAGCTTTCTCAGATGGAACACGAGAATTCACCCATAGCCAACTCACCATGGCCAACTCTCTGCAGGATAACTCACCATAGCCAACGTGCCAAGGGACAACTCACTGCGGAACAATTCAACAATTCAGTTTAATTATTTAAAATAATTTTAATTTTTCTCATTCACATTTCATTTTGTCCCTCCTTTGGCATCCTTTCTTTAATTATTCTATTCCACTATTTCTTCGATAATGGTGTAACTCTTACTAGTGCAAGTTGTTCCGCAGTGAGTTGACTATGGTGAGTTGACTGGTGGCAAGTTGGCTATGGCGAGTTGGTTATGTGATGAGTTGGCCACAGAGAGCTGGCCATGGCAAGTTGTCATAGACGTCAGATCATGCTTGTGATGACATTTTAAAAGGAAACTTATGTCCGCATTTCATCCATCAAAATACATGCAAAAATGAGGGAAAGCACTATAATGTATAAAACAATAAACTTTTTTTTCTTCCTAACAAAATTGTGGCAGGAAGAAGAGAAAAATTGAAATAACAAGAATAAGTATTATGGCCCTTTTGTACTTTGCTCTTTCCAGCACATCCAACATGTTAAAAAAGAAGTTTCAGCACATCATATACAGATTTTCTGCAGATGTTGTTCATCATATCTGAGGGAAATATTTTACCTTGAACTGCCGCCCAAGCTTCTCAGTTAATATGAAAGAGCATCTGTGGCAGATCTTCTCTGCTAGGAGTTGTGTGTATAATAATTAAGAGGTAAGAAGTACTCGAGGAATGGTGGAAAGGCCCTGGAGTGATCTTTCATTTGCAGCAATGGTATGAGGCGGTCCATCAACTTGAACCAAGGGTTAGGGTTGATCAAAACCCACTCAGGAGCCCATAAAACCTTCCAAATGCCCCAATTAACTGAAGACATAAATCTATATGTTACAAATATTTTACAGGACATATTGTCCTGTAAAATGACCAACAGGAGGTTCATAACTACAGTACTTACCAACAATTTTAATGCTATTGTTTTCATCCAAAAGAAAATTTTCTATCTTCAGATCTCTAAAGAAGGAAAAACTAAAAGTAAGTACAGTGTCTTGAAACCTAAGATTTGCACTGCAAATATCAATAACTGAGGTTTTTCACAATATGCCTGCTTAATGATATTAGTAGGAATATAGTTGATGGCTCCTTAGAGCTTTATTGAATCTCTCACATACACATACATCACACACATGGCCTTTATATCTGCCTGAGTTCTGGAAGCAAATGTCTCTTCTCAGGGATCTCACAACAGTGACCAGGAGACACATTAGGCTAAAAAATAACAATTGGTCCCAAATGCCGCACAGAACTCTATTGTTAAAGTAAGAGCTTTAAGGACAAGATCTTGGAGACACAATCTACTATTCTCTCTCTCTCTGTCTCCCTCTCTCGTAATCTGGAAAAATTATTTAAGTTTCCTCCTCTGATTTATTTAATATTTTAATATGAACCAGAAATTCTGCTTCAAAATATGTATAATATTTATTATTCTTTATAATATTTAAAATATATTCAAATCTAATAGTACAAGCATATATATTTTCTTCCTGATGATCTTATTGATTGCATGCAGCTTTTCATAAGACAATGTGGCAATGTACATATTTTCAGCAATGTATTCATAGTACTTGACATTGCAGCATTGCCGTGGTCATGTGATCAAAATTTGGATGCTTGGCAACTGGTTCACATTTATTATTGTTGCGGTGTCCCAGGGTCATGTGATCCCTATTTTGCAACCTTCAGACAAGCAAAGTCAATGGGGAAGCCAGATTCATTTAACAACCATGTTACTAATTTAACAACTGCAGTGATTCACTTAACAAGTGTGGCAAGAAAGGTCATAAATGGGACAAAACTCACTTAAGAAGAAGTCTCACTTAACAACAGAAATGTTGGGCTCAATTGTGGTTGTACGTCGAGTACTACCTGTACATGTGCTTTGTAAAAGTATTATTAAAAGTTAACAAACAATTTTACAAATTTCACAAGAAGTGTAATTTGGAAGGTGTATAGGTATTATACTATAGTAAACTTTTAGGGAAGAGCCTCGGTGACACAGTAGTTAAATGCAGCACTGCAGCCTATCTCTGCTGACTTGTTCAGGAGGTGGTCAGATCGAATCCCACCAGGCTCAAGGTTGACTCAGTCTTCCATCCTTCTAAAGGACGGTAAAATGAGGACCCAGATTATTTGGGGGCAATATGTTGACTCTGTAACTGCTTGGGGAGTGTTGTAAACCTCTGATAAGCAGTATATAAAAATCTGAGTGCTATTGCTATCTATGTTGTAAGCCGCCCAGAGTCTTTCAGGAGTTGGGTGACATAAAACTGAAATAAATAAAATAATAATAATAAATTAAAAAGAAGTGTCAAACTCATGGCCTGCAGGCCGGATGCGTCACACACTGGCCACACCCTCCCCCATTTTAGCATGGGGGGAGTCACAATATGTCAGGTGACAACAACGTGATGGCGCGAGTTTAACACCCCTGGTTTAGGAGGTACAAATTCTGAAATTAAAATATCACATGATGTAAAGATTAGATGGAGTGAATTTCCTGTTCAATTCCATACAAAGGAAAATAGCAATTTTAGTCAAGAAGAACTTATGCAAGGAGGAACCCCCACACCTCTCACTTAGTATCTTATCCAATAATAGATATTGGTTCTGTTAAAGCCTAAATGAGGCATAGGGGATATTAGAAAATCCATACGTTCTTGCACAAAATAAAGAACCTATAGTCTAGGTGATTTTTATTATTGTTATTATATCCAAGAAAAATAACAATAAATAAATTCCAAAAAGGTTCATATCTTCTTTGAGTTTTCCAGACTGTTTCATCAGGAAAACATTAAAATTTTGCTACTTCTTACCTATCTTGATTTAATATGCTTTATTATTATACAACTGACTGTTGTAATCTCACAAGAGTTTAGAATGAAACAAAAATTAAAAAAACAAGAATTAAAAGTAAAATTCAATTGTTATTGCTTTTATTGTTCTTTAACTTTTTATGATTTTTTTTTAAAAAACAATAATGTCAATCAGTTAATTTCTGTGGCTATTTTCCCCTTACATAAAATGGCCTTATGTAAATTATGAATGGCCTGTGCAAATTAATTACTTTTTCTCCCCTTCTAATTTCCTACTTTTTTTTCCAAGAGCTTCTTCAACAATGTTGGAAACCCACAAACTTTTCTAACAGGCTGAACAAATATCTAATATTCTGCTATTGACCCTAATATGTAAGAATATTCATTTATTTGGCAGCAGTCCCAATTCAGGTCCCATATGAAGCGTACTTCCAAAAGAGGGATTAAAATAAACATTCTCATTTCCTCTTTCAGGTTTTTGTCATCACAACCTATAGCAATCAAGATACAAACACAGAAGATGGATGTGCCCCTGACCCTTATTAATTTATTTTTTAAATGTTTTTATGTCAGATAATAATTGCTAATCAGCTTTCAAGCAAGGAAAAATTACCACATTTGGATTGATCACTATTTTTTTCATCCACCCTAATCAGGTAATTAATGTTTGCTAACAAGAATCATGAGGAGCTCCGTGATACAGTTAATCAGAGCCTAGCTTTTCTTAGATGAAGGCAAGTCACTGAAACCCAACTCACTACAGATAGTCCTTGACTTACAACAGTTCATTTAGTGACCTTTCAAAGCTACAACGGCATTTTAAAAAGTGACTCAGGACCATTTTCCACACTTACGACTACTGCAGTATTACCATAGTCATGTGATCAAAATCCGGATGTTTGGCAACTGACTCACATTTATTGTCAGCCTCTTCTCACCTGGGCCTAATAAGGAGGGGGAGGAGTTTTACCCCACCTCATATGTGCAATCTCCTTTCTACTTCTTTCTGACCTGACCTGAGCAGATGTGCTGAAGCACAGCTGCTCTCACCTTACTAAAGCAAACATGCAGTCAGCTTAGTTTTGTCAAGTTTGTAACTCTTTATTATTTTTGCTCTTAAGTTTTTAGAATAAATATAGTTTTACTTTCATCAAGATCAAGCCTCATGTGTCTTTCTTGGTTAGAAGGGATCGCCGCAAACACCACCTGCAGATTCATGCATTTTGCGACATTTATGTCGGTTGCCATGTCCCAGGGTCATGGGATCTGTTTTTGCAACCTCCCGACAAGCAAGGTCAACAGGGAAGCCAGATTCACTTAACAACTGTGGTACTAATTTAACAAGTACAGTGATTCACTTAAGAACAGTGAAAAGTAAGGTCCTAAAATGGGGCATAACAAGTGATTCACTTAACAATGGCGACCAGAAAGCTTGTAAAATTCACTTAACAAATGTTTCGCTTAGCAACAGAAATTTTGGGCTCAATGGCGGTCATAAGTCAAGGACTCCCTGTAAAAACACCAGTTTATAAAACATGTTACCCTCCCAGCCGTACTTTAAAAAGATACAATATTGTCTACCTGTGGACAATGCCATGATGATGCAGATGGTCCACAGCTGCCAGGATGTGCCTCGTATATTCTTTCACTTCTTCTTCGTCTAGCCTCTTTTTCTCACATATTCTGTCCATGAGGTCCCTCCCAAGGCACAGCTCCATCACCATGTAATACGAGTTCTCCGTCTCCAAAGTTTCATACAGCTGAACTATGGTGGGATGCATAATCATCTGATGTATCCGAGACTCCCGCTTCATATTTTTTAAAACATAGGAGTCTTGCTTAGCCTTTTTCTTGTCAATAACTTTTATGGCTACCTAAATCACAGAAATGAATGAATCCTTCATGATACAGGTAATCTCCCGCCCCCCAGAATTTGGCAACAAGCCATCCCATTTCACAAATATAAATAAACAAGCTCAGCAAAAGTTGATTATTGCCATGCATGGCATTCAGATATTAAACCCGGACTACTAAAAGAAAAATGCATAATCCTTAAGACCAACAATGCAATCAGGCCATTGTTTGCACTAATATGCAATTCTATGATAATATTTGAGACATATGTAAGTGTTTTAGCAAACTTCTTTCTAGGCACATGTTCAGATATCATTTTGTACATTTCTTATAGATAACTTGAGTGCAGACATTTCCATGGGGGGCTGAATAAGTCTGCTATTACTGCACTCACAGATTACTTAAAGTCCCTTGAAATGCTCTAGATATACTCAAATATCAGCAGCAGTTGGGGGAAACTCAAAGTGGAGTCAAACCTATAGAGCATGTATTGTATGAAATATATCCTTATGTTCCAACGCTATTTAGGAACTTGAGAAAAGTAAGTCAGTGCATTACTTTTATACTTGACACTTGAGCATCACTACCATAATTGAGTAAAGCTATGAACAAACAAGAAGAGAGAAGAGAATTCATGAATTATCACATGCTATTGTGAGATGAATGCAGTTGCCAATCAGGCTTATGTAACCATGTTTGGATTACCTTTTCCCCAGTGAGAATGTGCAGTCCCTCCATCACTTTGGCAAAAGAACCCTTGTTGATCACTTTGCCTACTAGATAATTCCCAACTTGTTTAGTGTGTGGGAAAGTCTTCTTAGGCTCTTCTTGAGAGAGTTTTCTGAAACAAGCAGGTATCTGTAGATCTTTATGGGTTTTCTCCACGCCCGATAATGCCTTTTTTTTATTTGTAGGATTGATGATGCTGTCATCTGGAGTCTCTTTGATTGCTGCAGGCATCTTCCACAGGTTAGATTGGGTGTGCAGCCTTGCTTCCTAGGAACACAACTTGCCAAAGACAGTTCAGTCAGCAGACACAAGGACTTCTAGTTTTGCTTATGGTGAGACGGCCCTACAAATCTATTGGTCATTCAGAATTTAATTGTGCTCCCCTGGAGGCTATGTTTTCATTACTGATCTCTACCTGCAGGCATGGAGGTCCGCTCAAGCAGAACCAAGCTGGAGATTATTAACCTAACCTGATACAAGATGTCAATTAATGCCCCACAACTGACAGCTCCAATGTCACATAATAATTTCATGAATTAAACCACTCCCATTTACAGAGGCCAACATTAGCTAAACACCAATCAACTAAATTAGACCACAGCTCTTTTCCCCTGTATTTTCAGAGACAACAGCCACAATGTTTACTATGTAATGGCATCAGTGCAGCTCAGGTTAATCCAGAGGTTTATTTACATAGAAAGTGATGGCAAGCATGTTCCAAATGACTTACTTAAACTTGTGTTCTCAGATCCCTTCCAAATTCTTTGGCTGGAGTATAGTTTCACCTTACACTGGGTGAGAATTGTACATTGTTTTTAATCTTCCCTGGGATCATGGAAAGGTGGAAAAAATACTGGTTCATTGAGTTGTGTGATGGTACGCTCAAATGAGGAAACAAACAGCCTGCTCTGGAGTTAACTGATGACCTTCACTGCTTGAAGACATGGAGTCACCCAAAGTTGGGGCTGTCCAGCAACCATCAGAAGCAGTTGCAATTGGTTTCCAAAGGTTAGCTGCCACCCCCACCCAATTCAAGGGCTTGCCACAGGGAGAGGAGAGGACAAGCATTCTGCAAGGCACCTCACAAAAAAAGGAACTGTGGTCTCATGAGATGAGCAATACTGGACCTATGGTAGCAATATTGGCCCTATGGTAGCAAACTAAGTAGCTCCATTCAAAACAACAGTTAGCCAACCCAGCCTCTTAGAGGGCACTAGCTGATTACCTGGTTTTGCCCAAGTCTCCTTCCCAGTCTCCGGCCTCATCATTCTTGTTGTAGGCGGGCACGCTGGGTCTCCTTCTGCGGTCCCATCCGGGTGGGGGTGTCCTTCTCGGGGGGATCATCCTCCCAAGCTTGGCTGATTGAGGGGGGTTGCTTTTTCTCTCCCCTCCACATCCAAGCAAAGGAAGCGAAGGGAGGCCTGAAATGCCCTCTTCCCATGGAAAGTCACCCCCATCTATCCAGGTGAGGTAACATCCACATGAAGCCTTTGCGGGCGGTCCCTGGCTGCCAGCTCGGGCGGAGGAGGCCCTGCCTTTCCCCAGGGAAAGAGGCCCCACAGCTTCCCCAGGCAGCATGAGCAGAGCAGTGAGGTGAGCCTCACTCTCTTCCTCCTCCCTGCCTCCTCCCTCCCTCATCTCCTTTTGTTCCTCCTTCCTTTCTTCCTTCCCCCTACCTCACTTCTCTTGTCCTCCATCTTCTTTCCAAATGCTGCAATTCCCAACGTTCTTTGGCCGATTTGCATGCCTTGCCTCTATTGGCTGGAGAGCAGCCACTTCGCATGTGTTGCTTGCATATGTGCAGTAGAGCTTGGCAGTTGGGCAGTGGGTGGGGGTGTGTAGTTTGGCACCATTTTTCGAGGTGCAGGCCCCTCCAAAGACATTTGGGATACCACCCCCACCCCCAGTATTTGTCTCAGGAGTGCAAGGTATGTGCCTGGCAAATTTGGGCCACATTGATGCAGGCATGAAGGAGCCTATTCAGCACATTACCCACAAACCCACACCCTAACCCACACACCCACACACCTCTTTTATAGATATAGATTATGATTGATACAGGTAGGCCTTAGTTAACAATTAATCACTTGAGGTTGCTATAGAGCACATTTGTGTATTTCCTTGATCTCCTGGAGAAAAAAGGCAGGATACAGGACTAATAAAAGTAGAAATAAAATTTTTGTTCCCCCACAGGGAATATGATGGTTTTGTAATGGGAACTAAAGATTGGTAAGAGAAAAATGACAGCATTTCTAGAACTAGTTGAGGAAGCATGGGGTAGGGTTCACTCAAAAGCCATATATTTCTCCTGCATAAAAGTCATGGAAACATTGTGTAAAAATCAGTGATTCCCAGAATTAAAGAAGAAAAAACTGGATCTGCCAATTTGGCAGAAAAGTCACCTAATATGCTGATTGGCCTGATGCATCTATCATCTCTGAACTGTGACACACATTGCATATTATTTTTCTTACCAATGGAGAAAAGTTTTGCTAAAATATGTTTGCTTTTTTCTGATCTGTGGTTTCTGTGATTTGTGATTTGTGTGTGTGTGTGTGTGAGCAAAACAGCGTTTCCAACTTTGTTTTCCTAACTCTCTTGTCTTAGTCTGCCACAGATTTAGTCTGACAGATTTTATAATTTTTTTAAAAAATAATTATAATGACACGCATGTTTATTTACTAACATAGATTCAGGATGCCCCGCTTGAAGGGTCTGTATTACAACAACTGCTCCTGTTTTGTTTGAAATGACTTAATTAATACAAAGTTGACAATAGAAAGTCAACTGAATATGAAAGCGGATTTCCACTGATGTCACAAAAATGGTTTGGACTCATTGTCAGGATTACAAAAACTGGTTTATGCAAGTCTCTAGTTGGCTGGGCAGGACTCTGGATTTCAAGAGGAAAGGTGATTGGGAGTGATGCAGGGACACTCATATCATATCTGTTGGCAACCCCTTAAAACAGGGGTCCCCCACCCTCGGTCTGTAGACTGGCAATGGTCCATGGCATGCCAGAAACCAGGTCACGCAAGAAGCCCCATCCATAGGATGAAGGCAGCACACAAAACCATGCCTCCTCTGGTCCATGGAAAAAACTGTCTCCACAGAACTGGTCCCTGGTGCCCAAAAGGCTGGGACCTCTGCCTTAAAGAATCCAACTCTTTTTTTGAGATTGTGAGGCACATGCAGTTGTTTTAAAGAGCCTGGTATCTTTTTGTATCTTGCCATAATTAAGGCAGAACTCTCTTCAAATCCAGCTTTCTTAAAATGACATTTAAAAAAAAAAATAAAAATAGTGGGCAGATTTACCGGTAGATTCCCTGAATGTGTGTGTGTGTGTGTGTGTGTGTGTGTGTGTGTGTGTGTGTGTAAGAAAGCATTAAATGTTCAATGTCAGGTATGAGGGAAAGGTGTTCTGAGGTTTGACTGGACTTTGCCTCCTCTCTTCTCCCTATTTCCTTGATGGCTTGCCATGCTGTATATAGAATTATGGACAGCCATCTGTTCTCTTCCATCTTGGTTTTTCCAATTCTTGAACTTGCCTTCAATTTTTTAAACTATTGGTTATGTGGGTGTGGCTTGGTAGGCGTGGCTATGCAGTCAGCCAATCAGAGGTGGTATTTGCCGGTTCTCCAAACCAATCAAAATTATCGCTACCGGTTCTCCCGAAGCTGTAAGAACTGGCTGAATACCACCTCTGATCAATGCATTTTGTAACACATCAATCCCCAGGTAGCAAATGTGCATCTGTAAAATTCTTCTGGGTTTCTGCCTTGGCACGAAAAGCATTTGATTTGCACATGATATCCAGTTGATGTGCTATCTATAATCCTCTTCTGAGAACACTTGCTTAATATCCTTGATTCTAAATATTAATATGAGATTGAGAGATTCCTGCTGCCTTGAGATTCTGCTTTTGTGTAATTGTTACTTCTGTGCTCCACATAAATTTTTTTAAATCCTACTTTTTGAACCAAAAGGCTGCGCTTTTGCTAAATCATGAATTTTAATAACCAACAAGCTCAATGGCTAACAGATACAGGTACTCGTAATATGTATGTGTATATATTTATTTAAATATATATACATACACAGAAGAAAAATACTCCTTTTATACAAAGCAGCCAGTGAAGCTAAAATTTGGATGGCGGAAGAGTAGAGCAGTGAGAAAGACGCACCTTAATCCTTCAGAAAGATTTACAGAATTGCACACACTCTGTGTATTAAAATTCCAAAAGATTCCTAACTTCAGTGCAAAAATTGGTAAAAAAATGGCAGTAGCAGTCAATGTGAAGATAGGGCAAAGATAAAAAGGGGTTGTTTCGTTTTTAAAAGTTTGCTCTCCACCTCCCCCCTCTGGAGAAAACAACACTTGTGCATCTTTCTTGTGCCTGATGTGCTTCTGTCTGATCTCTGTTAGGGTTATCATATTTGGGCAGAAAAAAATCATGGTAGCAAGGAGTTAACAGTTTCTCTAACATTTTTGCGACCATCTAGATAGAGTTTGGACCTTTGTACTCCATCCATATTAGAACTATTCTCCCAACATTTGAACAAGTGAGACATGGAGGCAATACTGTGAAGCAGGCACAAGACAGACTTAGGTGGAGGCACCTCTGCTTGTTACACAAACACAGTTTGCAAACACTCCCCATCATCACCCATCTTTGTTTCTCTCATCCTCTTTTCCTATAAAAAAAATTAATGGCCACTCTAGGTGAGACAGATGACTCTAGGCAGAATCCAAGCTAAACTTAGAGAGAAAAGGTATGCTGTCACTTATAATAGTATAGCAGTGTTTCCCAACGTCAGCCATTTTAAGATGGGTGGACTTCAACTCCCAGAAGTCCCCAGCCAGCGAATTCTGGGA
>JANHGC010008524.1:41523-51758 GCA_027560395.1 Boaedon fuliginosus
TATAGGATTGTTTTTTAAATTGTATCTGTTAGCCGCCTCAAGTTCCCCTTTGGGTGAAGAGAGGCGGGGTATAAATCTAATAAATAAATAAATAAAATAAATAAATAAGATTCTTGGATTCCAGGGAAGACCAAAGAGTCATTGAAGAATTTCTGGGTTAAGGAAGATCATCAAAGGTAGAGGAACAGATTTTTAGAATCAGTCTATCCTGTGCAGAATTATCAGGGGGAATAGAGCATCTGAAGAGAAAAATATCCATGTGCTGCTAGCCACAAGAGATTGCCAGCTAAATTTTCTCTGAAGTCCTTAATTAACCCTAAAGAAGATTAACTATAGCTGCACATATAGTTATAGAAGCTTTATTATTGGAGGCACTGAAGTAGTTGAGCTGTGAATGCTCTTGCAATAAAACTATAATACAAGTTGCTGCATTCCAATCTTTCATCTAAAATCTTTTGCAGGCAAGTGAATAAGGAAAGGGTAGATCTATTTATATCTCTGCTTAGCTTGTCATTAAGTTAACAATACATGATTGGCCTTGCATGGCTGGAACAGAAACCAATGCTTTCTGTCATTGCAACAAATTATGAAAATAACTGAACTGGTTCACTCAATGGGTTATTGTGTGCTGTAGTTTTATCAGTTGGTCTTCAGAACCCCAAACATTCCCCTCCATTACAGATAGTTTAAAACCCTGGAAGACAGAAATAACATTTACAATCATCTTGAAAAGTATCCTAAGTAACAGCATGAAGTTTAACAAAAGAGAAGTGTGAAGGTCTTCAGTTCATTTGGTAATAGAACCTATGAAAAAGATCTTAGAATAGTAGTGGATTACAAACTGAATATGTGTAATTTTGTGCAATTCTCTATTATTCTATGTATGTATTATGTATTCTGTAATATGGAAGCAAATAATAATCATGTTTGATTAGGCCACATCAACAGAAATATAACTTTCAAATCACAAAAAAATATTATTATTCCTCTTTATTCTTAAGTCTCCTAAGTCAGACCCTCCATACACACACACCAAGTACTCTTTCTATTCAGGGCAACATTTTCTAAGATGAATGTAAAGAAACTGGAACAAATTTAAAGAAGAGCAAGAAGGAAGACTAAAGGATGGCATATTAAGTCCTATGAAGATGGATTGAAGAAACTGGGTATTAAGCCTTGAGAAAAGATGATTGAGGTAAAATAAAATAGCACTGTTCAAAAACCTGAATGGATATTACAAAGAAGGTCAAAACCTGTTCTTTCCTCCATGGAAAAATGGATTTAAATTACAGAATCGATCAAATTCTGACTGAATGTTATAAAAAACTTTCTAACCGCAAGATCAGTTCAGCAGGGATGTAACTAGCCCCTTCTCACTTTATAAAATCCTTGGTTCTACTCTGTGATTCAAATGTCTTGGATTACAATTTCCATCGTGACCATGACAGAATTCTCATCCCACAGAATCTGGAATCATTGGTTCCTCAGCCTGAAACTATATAACAGGTTTCAAAATTTCATTTTATGTTTATATGATATAGCTGACTGTAATTAGGAATTATACTTAATACAGAGGAGCCCCTAGTGGGAAGGGCAATGACACAAAACAGGTTGAACCAAGATTTTCCTTTTCTTTTTCATTAGACTTATTTGATTAGATTCCATTAGATTTTTAAAGGAAATCTTCAGTTACAAAAGACAAATATAATATTGTGATCCCTTCTGAGAAAATTGGGAGATGAATATAATATTTATTTGAGCATGCATTCGTAAGTTATATTCTCCTTTTTCTGGCACTTCTTTTTTTGAAACACAGATGTTAAGAAAGCATCTTTAGTAAACATATATACATCAGCACTTCAAATTATTCTCAGCAATAAAGTAATGTAGAATTAAATCTACTTACAGGGATCATCCAGTTGGCTAAATCACCATATTTAGAGACCTGCATTGCCCCAAGCATAGTTAGATCAACATGTCCCCTGTTAAAACAGCAAAGCATAACATCAGGGCACAACTGGAAGAACATCAACACACAGAATTCTGGCACACTAGTTACTTTAATTCTAAAGATGTTGAAAAATTAAATAGCAATGAGATTAAAGAATTGCTTGTTTAAATGTATTTGAATAAATATAAGGCTGAAGTTCCAAAGACATATATAGAAGACTATGTCCGTCAGAACTCAGTAATAGATTAAAATGTGGCATTAATTAATCGAATACATCACAATTGGCTGGGACTCTAAACCGTGATTCATAAACCATAATAATTGGGTTCATGCAAATTGCTACACACAAAACCAACCAACCACCACTGGTGGCTTGATATCAGAGACTTTGATCAGCAGATGTTATAAACAAGCAAATGTTAACATCTAATAAATAAGTAGCTTAAGTGCATTGCATATTTAGTTATGAAAATATCCATGCTAGGAAATGCACTTCATAAAATAGAAGGATTTGTATAAAAAGGAGTAAGTTTGACAATTCTTAAAACTGCTGGAGTTGCTAATATAACTCAAATATCTATCCAACAGCTTACTGTAACTGTTTTGATGGGTAAGTATGAAATCTCTTTGGGATAGTTAATAAATTCAACTACCAGCTGGGGCAGTGCCTTGGACAGTTTGTAAAATTAAGAAGATTATTACATACCCTCGAATCATTGCAAAAGATTCATCACTAGAGAAGTATGAAGCACCTGGCAATACAGTGACTGTTTCTTTACCTGAAAAAGAAATTGGGCATAAAATCAGGGAACGTTCCAGGGTGGTATTGGAAATTTATTCTGTCAACTCAACTCATATCAACTTCATATATTATGATTCTTAATTAGTACAGAAAGAAAAAACATTCCCTCTGCATTAAATAGAATTTTTCTTGAAGTACCTCACTGTTAAAAAAAATGCTTACTATATTCAGTAAGTCCCAAAGGAGGCAACTAGACTTTCTTTATTTTTCTTCTGAAGATATTTTGCTTGTCATCCAAGAAGTGAAACATCTTCAAAAGAAAAAACAAGAAAGTCCAGTTGCCTCCTGAAAAAAGCACCTTTGGGACATCCATGACCTGGATGACTGAGAATCTCTTCAGACTGAATTCAGTAAGGCTGAAAAATGTACAGAGAAGATATACTAAGAAGTTCCCCTTTGACCGGGGAAATGAGGCGGGGTATAAATCAAATCAAATCAAATCAAATCAAATAAATAAATAAATAAATAAACAAACAAACAAACAAACAAACAAACAAGCCAGCTACCTTCATGGTACCTATTCTAGTGTTTGAGAAAAAATGAATACAAAATGAGAAACCACGTACATTTTCAAGTACTTCACATCTACCCCAAAGAGAGTGCTAAATTTGCTTGATACTTTGCATTTTTTTAATAAAATGTTTAAAATTTGATTCCATTTGAGGCTATTGCAAATGTCCAGGCATCCATAGATCCTGTGCTTCTGACCACTACCTTTATGAAATGCAGAAATGAAGCCAGTGAATCAGAAAATGATAGTTACATGGTTCATCTTTAAACACATATATTTTAGCACAAATACTGTACAGAAACTGAAGCTGAAAAGAGCTGAAGGACTGTAGTTGAATGTACTAAATCAGGGGTATCAAACTCAAGGCCCAGGGGCCGATCCGGCCTGCAGGGTGCTTAGATCTGGCCCACAAGACCACCCTGGAAACAGCAAAGAACTGGCCTGTGATGCCTCTGCCAGCAAAAATGGAGCTTGGGAGGGACCCAAGGATGAAGAGTGGTATTTGTGGTGTTTTCACTTTATAACTTAGTGACTAAAGCTAAGAATTACTAGAGTTACTCTGAGTTGAGTAACTAAAGCTCCGTTTTCGCTGGCAGAGGATTGCAGGGAGCCGTTGCAATCAAAAATGGAGCTTGGGAGCCTGTTTTTGCTGTCAGAGCACTTGGGCCCCTACAGGCACTCCTGACACAAGGGACGTTAAGCTGACCACATCCAACCTGGCCTCCTGAGGTCAAACACAACCCTGATGTGGCTGTCAATGAAATCGAATTTGACACCCCTGTACTAAATAATGAAATTGGAAAGTTTCAATTAAAGTCCTTTTTCAAAAATTAGGCTTGGTCAAAGCCCATGCGGCAGCTATTTCAATAGATTGCTGGGGTGAAAAACAGGGAGATATAAACTACAGTCAAGAACACTAAGGAAAGGAAAAGCTCTGTGTGAGAATAGTTTCAGAAAATCAGTCAGGGGCCCTGATGAAAAATCTCCAGGAAATGGCACTGCCCAATTCAGCCAGCTCCACTGGAACCAAGTAACTCCCATGAGGTGCTTTGTTTATTTCTGAAAGGGCAGAATAGTCTCCTAAGGAGAAGCTTAGAAAGAAAAATACGGAGGTACTGAATAATAATTACAGTATGTTATCAGGATAGAGATGTTCAGTACTAAATTGGGAGAGGAGGAAGAATGCTATTTGTGACTTTATAACTTGGCGACTAAAGCTAAGAATTAGTAGAGTTACTCTGAGTTGAGTAACTAAAGTAACTGGCAACAAAAAAAAATGTCAAGTACATGTAGTCTACATCCTCCTAGCTTTGTGTGAATCCTGAATGTCTTGGTTCCCAAACATGCAGAAGTTATTTTAATATGACAGAAGATGAAATATTTAAATACTCAGTTGGAATTTAATCTTACTATCTATATTTAAGTGGCAATGACACTTAAATGACACTGTCTTTGCCATGGCTGCTACTCTGCAAATATTTGTTTTGTGATGTAGGGCATGCTACTAAAAGACCAAGTAGATCTTTGGCTCAGAAAAAATAGTCTAGCCCTATGCTAAAACTACTTCTTCTACATCTACTGTATACATCTGGAATATTTGTTTCTTGGTCCTCCTCATGTGTTCTATCTGGAGTAAGACAATAGATTGCACTAATCTCTCTGAATGAAAAAGCAAGATAGAAATGTAAGTAACAGAAAGGGGAAAAGTTACCTGCATTGATGAGGTCAGGGTCAACTTCATTTTCCGATGGATAGGGTCCCTAATTCAACAACAATAACAAATATTGAATGTTTGTTCTAACCATTTATTTAATGAACTCATCTATAAGTATTAGCCTCCCCAGCCATATTTACAGCAGTCTTCAACAAACTGTTGCCCTCAACTGAACTACAGGTCCCATTTTATACAAGGGTGTGATAGGAACTGTAGTCCTATTTATTTGAAAGACCTTGGCTGGAGTAGGCTAGTGGATGGGTTTCTGTATTATTTCTGTTCTATCCTTACCAAACCAAGAACGCCATTTTCACTCTGCAGATGCACAGTTATATCCGGGCTGATGAAGTTGCTGGCAAGTAGGGGAATGCCGATACCCAAGTTAGCTTTAATTAATTAAGTTAAGGTTCAATTCGACTTTTATCTACATTATTTATTCAGTTTTGCCTTCAGAAACAAGAAAGCAAAGAACTTTCACCATATATAAAGGATACCATACATGCCATCTTCAAATTCAAGAGCTGCCCGCCTGATAATCCTTTCTCTTACATTATCACCACTTTTCTTCTGTTTGCTCTGAGACTCCTCAGCTTTGCGAAGTGATAATCTCTAAGAAAACAAGCAAAGCAAGAAGTTGATGTTTCTTCCATGTGACATCTGGAACAAGCAAATGACACCTCAGGGATCTTAATATGCTCCTTTACACTCAGGTAAGTAAGTAAAAATAGTATTAGGTGGGTCTGGACTATTTCTCTATATAGTATATATTACATTGCATTGCTTATATCTCTATAACCTAACCCTCTATCCTTTCATCTATGCTATAATATTTAAAAAGGGAAAAAAAGAAAACAACCCTAAAACATAGCCCAAACAAAATAATAAGGAAACACATACACACACACAGTTCATAATTTTTCTCAGGTTTCAAATTTTTGCTATATGGTTCAGCATGAAAGGAAAATCTCTGAATTTTATTTCTCTTCCTGATATAATTTCTGGGTGTGATTACCTGACTGTAAGTCAATTTGATCCCCGGGAATTGCCTGGACACGTTCCTGCAGCTCTCTTTGGAACATTTTTTAGATGTGATTTGCCTTCTTAGAACTCATGACTAGGCCATGGTCACTTAACTGGCTTCATACTTCATTCTGACTTTATTGGAAGTGATTGGATGCTCTTCCTTTTTTTAATTGTTTTTTAATATTATTATTCTTTACATACATCTCCTCTTATAAAAACAGAGTTGTTTTGGGCATCCTCATATCCATCCAATACTTCATAGAGTTCTATTACATTTTCCAAATTCAAAATCATCCTTACAATATTCAGTCTCTGGTTTATGCTAAGACCTGTATCAGTCGTGCAGTCAACTGCAGACTAAGGATATTTCCAGTGTCCTATCCTGACTACACCATTGTAGTACATAGAAATTCAGATTTTGTCAAGGAATGGGTACCTAGGCTGCTCTTTAAACTATGGCTGTTCGGGTGGGAGGGCTTGTTTTCTAATTGATAGAAGTCAATATCAATAGATTGATTAGTTAGATTAGGTTGATTTCACACAAGAGAAATATTCCTTTGATTAGGGAAGAAAGGTGGAATATAAATTCAATAAATAATAATAATAAATAATAATATCAAGGGTAAATCATTCATGAGCGGTGTTGGTGCAGTGGTTAGAGCGCAGTACTGCAGGCTACTTCTGCTGACTGCCACTGATTGCAGTTTGGCAGTTCAAATCTCACCAGGCTCATGGTTGATTCAGCCTTCCACCTTCCGAGGTGGGTAAAATGAAGACCCAGATTGTTGAGGGCAATATGCTGACTCTGTAAAACTGCTTAGAGAATGCTGTAAAGCACTGTAAAGCAGTATATAAGTCTAAGTGCTATTGCTAGTGCTATTGCTTTCCCTATTCTGAGATCAAATAACAGGGCAGGCAAGTTTAATATTACTGCTGAGCTCAACAATATTTACAGTACTCACATTTGTTTTCCACTCTCCTCCCTAGAGTCCAAGTGGTGAACATCAAGTAATAAAAACAGAAGCTGACACTAATAATAAAAGCTCAAAAGCTCAAAATTGTCTGTTAATGTGTATTCTTTTCTGCTTTCCACAGTCACTGCTGTGTTATGGATTTAGTATGAATTTGGGACAACTAAGACGCAACACATTGTGTTATTAAAAGGCAACACTCTGTTCCAAGAACTGACAAATCCATGAACTAAGAAGATTTCCTACAGGGTGTGTGTGGTTGTGGGTGTGTGCACTTGTTGAAAGAGAGGTGGGGGTACATATAAAAAATTGCATCCAGTAAAGCTACTTTGTGCAATTTTTATTTAGAACATCTGGAGAATATTATAAATCAATGTAAGTAAATAAAATGGGAGGAGAGGAAACCTTCACCCATCCCTATGTCAATGCATGGCTTGACTACTGCTGACACTCTACATGGGGCTACCCTTGAAAACCACCAAACTTAGTCCTTCATCCACCAGGAAACTTCAATTGGCCCAGGATGCAGAAGCACAAGCAGTGATGTAACACCTCTGCTTCATGAATTTCACTGGCTACTAGTTTGTTTCCAAGTGCAATTCAAGATGCTTGAATAAACCCCTACATGGTGAACAGCCTTACTATTTTAAGATCACCTGTCCCCCATAGCATCTGCTTGACTGATCTGATCTGATAGGATTGGATGTTCCAATTCCTTTAATTAAACCATGCCATCTATTGGGATCCCGGAAGGGTGCCTTCTCTATAACAGCACTACTCATGAGGATCCCCTGAAGATCCGGATGGGGTCTCTGCTGTTGTTCAGAAGAGCAGTGAAGACTTAATCCTTCATCCAGGCCTTTGGCAAGGGAGAATGAGGCTCCTCGCTTCATTCCATCTGGTCTGTCACACTTGTCGGCTTTTATTGTTTTTACTGCAATGTCTTTTATTTGATAGTTGCAAGCTGCCCCAAATCATTGGGAGATGGGTGACATGCAAGTTTAACAAATAATAATAATCCAGTTATGCTCCACAATATCAGACCTTTCTCATCAACATAATTTTTTCAAGATGAAATGCCAGTGTTTGAAGTGGTATGTTATTTGCAAGGGGTACGTAAAATGAATAATTCCTAAGAATTATTCAAATGTAGACTCTACTTCTCTCCTCCCCTCAACCAGCTTTTTCTAAGCAATCCAAGCCTATTCACTCAGACAATGTAACAAGCGTAAAACCTTTTCCAACTTCTGCATCAAGACAAGGGTGGTACAAGGCTTCATCTGCTTTGAATAATGTTCTAGACTTGTACTAGACTTAAAGAGTAATATTTGCAATGGCAGCTCAGAAAGAAATACAATACATGTATACATGCATACACACATGAACAACACAACTCTCACCCTCATTCTCCAAAATGAATGTGAAATAATATTTGTTATGGCTCAACATAAGCCCTGCAACGAACTACATTAAGGCAGAAGAGATGTCAGCCCTACAAAGTAGATCTGATGAAGAAACAGACACTACAGATGGCTAAAACTACTTTTATTAGAATGACCGTAGTAAGAAAATCTTGTGTTTGTATTCAGGATTCACACAAAACATGTTTCTCTCCTCCTTCTTTTATGTTCCTGTGTCTGCCTTAAACATTTTCAGAAATCTCTATCTATGTATAGACTTAAGCCATGTTTATCTTATTTGCTTTGGTAATAGATATCCCTCTCTCTATCAAACTCATATCCATCCAATACATCTTTACAAAGGGCAATAAATCTTATAGCCTTGGTGGGGAAATCAACTGAGAAGTGAATCAAATATTAGTTGGATATTTGGTACCATTATCATTATTATTATTAACAATATTAACATAAATGCTAGGAGAACCAAACAGGAGAATTGTGCAATTTTGCAACGAACAACACCTGCACAGATGTTTGTCTATATGAGGTCCCAAGAAGGATGTTACAAACTTTGAGCAATTCTCAACTTAAAGTGATTTATAATGACAAGGTAGATAGAGCCAGTAAGCAAAAAAATCCACACTGATTATCCACAAGGATTTACAGACATCAATCTGAATACAAGCCAAATATTGTTTTTTTCAATTATATAAATATATATATTTGGACTGCTGCTGTTGTTTTTTTTAAAGCATCCATTGTCCTGGTGGAATAAATCAGTGCTTGGTCTAATTCAAGACAGATGGTTTTATTTGGCAGGATGGATTTTCAACAGGGGTTGCAAAAGGGGAAATGAAGTTTTATCATCAGTTTTATCGTTGCAAGAACAGTGTATGCGAGAGCCCTGAATATTCCTGTATGTATTATGCAGAGCTGTGGATCAATGGCCAGGCTGCTACTGTGAGGTCCAGGGACAAGGCTTCTGGTCTAAATCTGAAGCTTGTTATCTTGGCCTCTGCTTCGTATTTGAAATTTGAACGTCAAGAGCATAAATATCTTAACACAGTTATTGGGAGGGGGGAAGTGGGATAAATAGAATTTAGGTATCTCTTTGGCTATTTTACTCACACAACTGCAATCGGGCCAGATATATGACTGCAATTATTCCTCCTTTAATAAGATAAAGGCTATCTTTCTTTGCCAGGCTCCCTAGTTAAATCTGTTTTTTACCAGAATCCTCACCCAGCAGGCAGTGGAAAACTGTATTACGTCCAATATAATTTCTATCTGAAAATGTAATCAGCACCTTATAGATGGATGCTATTTTTGTAGACTCTTTCCGCCGTTCTTGCTCCCCTCAACACCCCACAACTCGGTAAGCAGGGAAGCTTGAAGCTTCATTGTCTGTTTACCAAGCAAGATGCCAAGGTGGATTAAAAAAATAGGCAAAACCAATTCAATCCCAGCTGCAACTGTGATCCAGGCTATATAAAACATTTCAGAACAAGATGACAAAAAGAAGAAGTTGCAAGGCTGAAAGAAAACACACCTGGGGAAAAGGAAAGGTGAAGGGCAGTTGAAGATGTGGCTGAATAATAAGATGGCAAGTCGACATGTAGATCTTTTGACTGAATGTTAAGAAATAAAGAAACTGCAGGTATTTGCTCAGACAGTTACCAGGTGTCACCACTGACGCAAAGGTAAGGCTAAATAAATAAAGTAAAATAAAAGAGGGAGAGGGAGAGGGAGAGAGGAGGAGGAGAAGGAAAGGAAGGGAGGAGGGAGGGTGGGAGGAAAGAAAGAAAGAAAGAAAGAAAGAAAGAAAGAAAGAAAGAAAGAAGGAAGGAAGGAAGGAAGGAAGTA
>JANHGC010008524.1:54640-71284 GCA_027560395.1 Boaedon fuliginosus
GAAAAAAAGCACCTTTGGGCGCCCATAAAATATTCTCAACAGGCCTAATATGCCACCATCCCAAAATATTTCCATACAGAGCTGGACAAGAAGACAGAGACTTAATAATAAATCAGCCTTTCCTAACCAAAGATTAGTGAAGATTGTATTAAATCATATGAAAATATTATGAAAAAGATTGTAGATTTTTTTCCAGATTTACACATTCTGCATCTACTTAACCTGCCTCTCTTACTTTTTATATTTTCTACTATTACTATCATCATCATCACCACCACCATTGCCATTTATACAGGTTACCAGATAGATCTGACTGACTGGATGTGGTACTTTTGACTAATAAAGTCTTGTCAGAGATCTAGGATAGCTAACTATATTGTACCGTAGCAATGTGGCACAATTCAATTATATAATTGTTGGGTTGAAATTCTATCCATTTTTACTGTGTTCAGCTGATTTTGGTAGGCACCAAATGCACCAACTACACTTGGCACCACTATTTTCTTTTCCCCCATTCATTCTACTTAAAGATCTTTATATTTCCTTTTTTAGTTCTTTTTAAAATTCTGCCTATTAATTTCATAAATAACTTGAAGTGGCAAACATATCTAGTATGCTTTCCTCTTCCTATTTTCCTCACAACAACCCTCTGAGGTGAGTTGGGCTGAGAGTGTGTGACTGGCCCAAAATTTCCCAGCTGGCCCTCATGCCAAGGCAAGACTAAATCTCACAGTCTCCTAGTTTCTAGGCCAGCTGCATCACCATTAGATCCAACCTGATCCCTTTTCTAGTTCCTCCTCAACTATTTCCCTTCTATTTCCAATGACTGCAGCATCAAATATACGACACATGCTTGCTTCTTCATAACTGCAATCATGTCTGGCGTATTATGAGTTATCAGTTTGTATTTGGAAATTCTACAGGTTCTTAACCTCTTTCTTGTCAACCACTTTTTCAACATTGTGATTCTACCAATTATTTGCATTATGTTATAATTAGGTGATAACTTCCAATGAATAATTCCAAAGAATGAAAGTGGCCTCTTTATTGTGTCTTTCCAAATATTCCAGCTGTACCATCTTCTTACTTCCATGTATAGGTAGTCCTTGACTTAAGACTACAATTGGGACCAGAATTCCCATCAATAAGTATTGCAGTCCTAAGTGCAAGTGTCAGAATTCAGCAAAAAGGTCACAAATCATTAACCATATGACTTCAGGATGCTGCAACTACAGCAATCGTAAATGCAAGCCAGTTGCCAACCACACAAATTGCAATCATGCAATCCTGGAAGTGGTAGAAGTACAGGTTCTAAGTCACTTTTTCCAAGGCTGTCATAACTTTGAACTGTTATTAAGTGATCAGTCGTTAGCTGAGGACATCCTTTATTGGGTGTTCAAAAGACTCTTTCCCTTTCTCCTTCTATTATTACCTTAAAAGGCCTTCTACAAAGTGCCTCCCCCATCCCCACCATCATCATGTAAATGGACCTATAAGCTTTCTCAGAAAATTAAAAAGATGAGCAGCTAGAACCCAGTGCTTTGAATGGATGCTTAAGTGCCCCAAAAGAACAAATGTAAAATAGCCAGAGCAACCTGTGGAGGACAGGGCTCTAGAAAGGTGACAGGAGGCAGAAAATGTGTCTTGTAATTTGTATATGTATAAATATTCCTTCTCCTCTGCAGCAGCTTTCATAAGTCCCTGCAATGCGTTTTCAAAGTTTCAAATACCTCAACCAGCTTTCAAAGGCTAACAAGCCTTGCTTAAGTTTATAGTACTTGTAATAGCTAGATTCTCACTAACTTGGAAAGGATTTGATAGTGGTTTATCTGATCAATCTTCAATTGGCAATCTCTAGATTCAATTCTGTTTTTATCATTTTTGTTATAGTACATTTAATGCATGTTTTCTACAAATGTTTAGAAAAAATAATTGACAACAGGCTGCAGTCAATAGGGCACACATACTGTAGCAGTCAGTGCTCAGAAAATACATCTAAATTGAATGGGATTATTTGACCCAGAAATCCAACTGACTTGATAAAGTTGTTTTATGCTAAATGTGCTGGCTAATATCATATGAATTAGATGAATTTATGGACTTCTTTTTAAGTTGTTTGGGGGATCTGAAAAATTTGTTTGGGAAATAAATTCTTATAATTCTGGAAAACAAGGGACGCCTGAAACTAAGGAAAACTAAGATTGAACAAACTATATTGAATAAACATTTTTAAGAACCTTCAAACCTTCAATAAAAACTATGTAAATACCAATATTTAGGTGAGAAGTGGAACTCATTCAATGCTGCCACACACAGTAATGAGATCCATTGTACCTGAGAGAGCAGGATAATAATGGAACAGGACAGCTGTTGCTAAGCAACCTGGGATACATTGCAGGATTTTTAATTACATTTATTTAATTAGTTATGGGTGAAAGAATTCTACACTGTAGAACCCGCATCCTCAAAATTCATCTTGAATCTGTCAAAAATTAAAGAAAATACAGACCTTTGTTTTTCTAGCTTCTTCCACTGACAAGGGGAAAAAACACAATTTGCAAAGGACATGACAAAAAGAGAAGACAAGGGGAAGGAAAACAGAGTGGAGGGTGAAAAGGATAAGAGGGAGCAGAGGCAGCTATGGGGACTGAAATACAGAATGCAAGAAGTTTCCTGCTTTAAGACTTCTTCAACCTAGTCCAGGTGGATTGGGATACAAATCCTATAAGATCAACACATCTAAGAAGCTTCTTAGTACTGTTTTTTATTAAATGTTACATCTGTCTATGATCAAAGGCAGGAAGTCCTTCCCACTGTAGGATTGGTTGAGACATCAAAAGACCAGGCTGTCTACATTCAAGCCTCACTTCCTAAGTGTTTTATAAGCAGATCTTCTATTTCACTTTGTCCAACCCCTCCTCCCCCATCGAGTTTTTCCTTAAGACTAGCTTTACAACATGATAAGCCTTTGTGATGGAAGCACACAGTCAATTTCGATTAGGCTCAGAAGCTAAGCAATTTTGGGTTTGGTAAGCATTTGTATGGGAGAGAGAGTCCCATACAAATGGTTACCCAGAGAATCCCAAGAGAAAACAACAGACAACCGTCCAGATGCATCCTATTGTCATCAAGTATCCAGTTCAACTTGAGGAAATCTTTCCTTACAAGATTGTTTTAGCTATATTGTACTGTACACCACTTAGAACTGTTTCTAGAGGGGCAACTATTAAATATTGTAAATTTATAAAGAAAGAGTTAATAGAAACATGTTTCTATGTTCCTGCATGCAAAGGATAAAAGCTCAGGCTTCAAAAGAAGGAGCAATCCTTTTCTTGGAAACAAGGATTTGGCTTTTTAGGATTATATAAATGCCTCTGCTAATTCCCTTGCTGCTGCGCCCAGATACAGTATCAGCAATTCCCCATTCTCTTCAACTGCTCGGCATTAAATATATAGATATGTCATGCATCAATTCACCAAGGCCTGTAAGTATTTCTATACATTTGTCAAACGAAAGCAGGGGATACTGCACTCTCACATCTTCATCTCTTCCCAATTTTGCTTAAGGCTGAGCTTGTAAAAGAGGATTTTGATTTTGATGTAAAACCAAAAACAAGGGAAGAAGAGCCAACCACGTCTGAGGGTATTTGGTATGGAAGAAGATGCTGCAAACACAACAATCTCATTCTCTCAAAAAGCTGCAGAATCGGAAGGATGAAACATATTTATCCCAAGAGCCACTGCTGGGGCTGGGAATAACTTTTCTGCCTTACCTCTACCACTGTTGTTCTGGCAGCTTTACACATAGGCTGATTGAAATTTCTTGCAGTTTTTCTGTTTGAGAAGAAAGAGGGCAATGTATGCTTAATAGAAATGCAGTATCATTTTCTATGTCAAGAAACATTAGCAGAACAAAATTCAGAGTATAATCAATTCTGAGTTGAAAGGGATTGGCCTTCAGGTCCAGAGATCCCAACCAAAGCAAACCCATTTTGCTATCTAGCTTCTGTTTGAACATAGCCAGTAAAGGGACTTCCCTCTCTCCTTCAGGCATTGATTGCTTACATACAAGCTGAAAAGGGGTCCCCCCCTCAAAAACAATAACAGAGTAAGTTTTAATGGTAAAGTGTTATCCTTGTTTTCAGTCTTATCTTCAAGAGTTCTCAATTAATCACATTTCCAGATAGCCCTCAACATACTACTGTAATGGAACCCAGATTATCCATCATAAATCACAATGGTTGTACTTCAACATAGAACAGAGAGTAAGACAAGGATGTGTGATACCCCTTTGACTGTATATTAATGAACCAATGCATAAGAAATGTTCGTATCTTGTAGTTGTAGCACAGAGGATGGTGGTTAAAATATTAGATGAGTGAAGCTATTGAGATTCAACCATGGAAATGCATGAGATCATTTTGGATAAATCATTCTCTGTGGGCCAAGTTATAGCTGGGATAGAATGAAATCAGATCTTCATGAAAGCCATAAAGCTTCTGGAGAAAAGATGAAACATGAATCTAACAAATAAACAGCAGATAGAAGCATGTTCTCTGCCAGCCAGGATTACCTCTGATGGTTTTTTAGGGTATTACAATGCAAGATTTTCAATCAATATTACAAGAATCTTGTTGATAGCAGGAACTTGACTAGAAACATCCTGGGCTCTCTCTCACTGGTGATTCTCAGATACAGGCTGGAGAGAATTAACCAGAAATGTTCTACTTCTAGATGGTTTACATTAAACATGTGCTGGCTGAGGAATTCTGGGAGTTGCAGTCCACACATCTTAATAGCATTAGCACTTAAGACTTATAAATTGCTTCACAGTGCTTTACAGCCCTCTCTATGCAGTTTACAGAGTCATCATATTATCCCCAACAATCTGGATCCTCATTTTACCGACCTTGGAAGGATGGAAGGCTTGAGGTGGTGAGTACTGGCAGTCGAAAGAATTAGCCTGCAATATTGCATTCTAATCACTGCACCACCACAGCTCTTAAGGTTACTGAGTTAAGGAACACTGGTTTAGAGAGCCTACTATACCTACAACATCCCTGCATCCCCTTCTAATTTACAATTCTCTGAGCACTGATGAAGATATCTCATAGGAACAGTCCTGAAACTAGTTACATTATTCCTGCATTTTAGAAAGAATAATTTCTTTTTTTTTTCTACATTTCTACCTGGAAGAAAAGATCAGAGTTTTAAAATTTAATTCTTAATTCAGCTCTCAGTCCATTTACCATCTGGACATTATTTGGTGGGGGGAAGGGTTTTATAACAGCATCAGCAAAAAAAACCTGGTTCTCAGCTTCTGTTTTGCTAACTTTATCTGTCCCAGATACAACACCTTATAATAATTGCTTTTTATCAACGCTAGCACTGAATTCATATGGGTGTCAGTGTTTTTGACAGCATGTCTCCAAATGATGGCATACGTCTTTTTTATAGTAAGAAAAACCTTAAGTCAAGCATGTTACTTTTTTAATAGTGTCTACAGTTCCAGTTCACGCAAAGCTGAAAGGTACAGCCTTCTACTGCCCTCGTGTGGTTTTATTTTTGTTTCATGGGTTTGTTCAATACTACGTAGAACAGAGCAAGGAGCAAAAACCGGAGAAAATTCTTTGCTGTTAAAGAACAACCACAGATAGGCAGCATTGCCAACAGAGAGACAGAAGATTCCAAAACTACTGGAATAAGACAACCATTATCATAAATGAAGAAGTTATTTCAACCTCCTGCCCTCATTAGTCATGATGAGCAGGAACAGCCTCGCCTTGCTGAATCAGCTCTCTTCCTCTAGCCACTCTTTTGAAAAGCAGCCCTCTTGCACAGAGACAGAAGCTCTTGCATTGCTTCAAAGGACTATGGGACATCACCTAGGACAGGAATGCACAACCTTCTTCAGGTTGTAACCGTATTTGGGATGCTCAATGGCAGGCCAGTGAATACATTCTAAAAATGAATGAGACTCGAATGCAGAAATGAGCAGGCTAAAACGGTAGTTCTCAAACCTGGCAACCCCTCACATTTTTTTCAAAAACTGGCACTGATTTCCAGTTGTCAGCAACGCCCCCCCACATAGCCAACAATTTATTTTATTTATTTGTATCTCAGCTTTATTATTTTTAGTAATAACTCAAGGCAGCAAACATATTTATTTATTTATTTATTTATTACACTTTTATGCCGCCCAACTCTAGAAGGACTCTGGGCGGCTTACAACAGAGAGAGCAATAGCACTTATATTTTATACACTGCTTATCAGAGCTTTACACCACCACCCCCAAGCAGTTACAGAGTCAGCATATTGCCCCCAAACAATCTGGCTCCCCATTTTACCGATCTTTAGAAGGATGGAAGGCTGAGTCAACCTCGAGCCTGGTGAGATTCGATCTGACAACCTGCTGAACAAGTCAGCAGAGATAGACTGCAGTGCATTTAACCACTGTGCCACCGAGGATCATATTCAAATATGGCCATTCTCCCAGGTGGCAGAGTCCCCTATAATAGTTTGCTTGGTGTAATTTTGTATATTGCTGCGTACATATGGCATGGGAATACATATAAAAGCATGCTTTGTTTTATTATTTATAATGCAAAATTTGAGAGGATTAATAAAGGATACAAGGGACCAGAGTGGTTCTGAATGTTGGATGGGCCATTCTTTGGGAACATTAAATACATCTTCAGAAAATGATGGAAAAGGGACACCAAGAAAAAGGATGTGGAAGCTGCTCCAGACAAAATGAAAAGAAAAATCCCCTGAAGTTCAGGGAGTTACCCTGACGTGAAACATGAAAAGGAAGGTCTGTGAGTGAGGAAAAAGTAAGATATTGAATGCTACAAAAAATGAGAATGAGGACAAAAAGAGGATGATATGGCATGGACTACACAAAGAGCAAGATACTTCTAAAGCATGTAGTCAAAGAGAGCAAGGAATGGTTATCATTAAAAGAAGCAGGAAAAATGCATGTTTTCGTAGAAATAAAAAAAAATTAAGTGGGAGAAGAGGGCTAAACAAGGACCCTCCAGAAAAGTGAATGAAAATTAAAATAAAAGTTATGAAATGTTTTGAAATGAAATTGAAGAAAAGGAATGCTAAAAGGAAGAGTTTAATGTCTGCATGGTATGAGTAGTAATATGCCAAACAGGACAATTGGAGTGAATCCTCTAAATAGATAACTAATCCAAGAAAAAAAGGAATGAAAAGGAACTCACAAATGTTAATAAAACTATGAAAAAATGCTAAGGCTGCACATGTAGGTATTATAATTGCAGAAATGTTAAAATGTGGAAGCATTTGTTTAATGCTTGCATGAAAACTGACAATTACAATAGAAAGATGCTGTTGTTCTTCTTTCATACAAAGTTAAAATTAGCAAAAAGTGAATGTAAAAGCTCCAGGGAGATTAGTTTGCATCAGCAAAATGTGTGGAGTTATGCCAGGGAAGGAAAAGGCTGACAATTTTTTCTCATGGTTACCTCTCATAATCTTTTAATCAGAACTCCACCAAACACATTCCCGGGGAAAAGATTTCAAGACAGAGGTTTGGTCTTTAACACATTTGTGAAGAAAACCGTTAATGTGAAAAAGTTCATTGTACTTTGTTGATCTAAAGAAAGCTCGTGTTGGATTTATAAAAATCTTTGTGTAAATATAGAAGGGAAGGTGATAAACGTAGTTTATGAATGTAATAAAAATGGTTTATGATGGAAGTACTGTAAAGCATGTGTGAGAATAAATTGAACTGTTCAGCATTGAATAAGAAAGTAATGTGTGATGTCCTATGGTTGCTAATGTATTTATGGATTGATATAAAAGAATGATTGTTATTATGTTAGTGATGTGTTCGTTGGGTGTCTTTTGGTATGCAGACAAGATCATGTTTTGGCTGAGAACCCCAGAGATTTATAGTAAATTTTAGATAGGTTGGATGCATGAGGAAAATGGAACTGAAAATTAATGACCAAGAAAATGAAATAAACCATTGCAGGTTACTCATAAATGCCAAGGGGTGGGGGTGGGACAAAGTAGGTGGGTTTGGGCATTTTTCTGGAATGTACTATTTACTAAAGATGAGAAAACAAATGGAGAAATTGTATGCAATCCTGGCAGAAAGATGGCAGGTATCATGTGATCTGCTGTGAGGAATGAATGCTTGTCAAAAGAAGTGAAAATTGCTCTGTGTAAAAGCGTGCTTCTACCCACTTTATGATATAGAACTGAGAGTATGTCAAGAAAAATGTAAAAAGGAGTTGAGTGCAGTGGAAATGAGGCACTCAAGAATCGTGTGTGATTAAAACAAAGAGAGGATCCAGAATGTGTGCATGATGAAAAGATTCAATTCAATTCAATTCAATTCAATAGCTAGCTGCTATCTTGACTTTTCTGATACCTGCATGTTGCTGCATGAAGAAAGGATGCAGGGGTTGAGAGAAAGGGGAAGACTGAAAAATCCGTGGTAGGCTGCAATTAATGAGATCCTCCAAAAGTGAGAGGTAGGAAGTTTAAAGAACAAAAAACAAGGCACAAAATAATGTACTGAAGTTGTAGAAGCAATGGTGGTTTGTAAATATTGAAAGGCCTGGAGAGAGATGCAGTGAATGATGTTGATATAAATTAGATTTAGCTCCTATTTCTCTTTCTCTTCTCTGCTTCCATTTGTTTTGTTCCCTGCCTTCCCCGCCACCTTACTCAGTGCCTAATTTTATTTATTCTTTTTGTAAAAAATTTTTTATTTATTTTATATAATCAGCATCCTTAAACATCAGACAACGTGTCAAACAGGTTACAAAATCTTATGTGCGATATAGAATATATCATAATCATATACTCATTACATTTCAAATGTATATAATACATAATTGAAAAAAGGGGAAATACCATAATTGATTACATATTCAAAACATTTTCTATATTATCTGTCATGTTTTTCATATCTATTCTCTAACCAATCATAAAATACTTGCCATACTTTACAATATTCTGTATCTTTTTCTTTAATTGCTAATGTCAATCTATTCATTTCAGCGCACTCCAATATATTTTTTTTAAAAAAATCGTTTTTATTAAAGTTAAAAACAAACACATTAAAAGACATACACAGACATGCAATACATACAAATCTTACAAAAATATATCGTGCTCATCTTGTTACTAGTGACTCCTCTCTCCTTTCGGATTTTCTGTCTCTCACCATCTTACGCTCCTTTCCATATTCCACTCCGCACTTCCAACAGTTTGGAGCCAGATTTGAATTCATCTTGGCTAATCTAGCTGGCGGTAGGTGCCATCTATGAAACATTTTCAGAAGATGTTGCCATGGTTATTTTGTAATTTCGTTTCCAAATTTGATGCCATTTGTCTAACTCAATCGTATATCTGAAGTTCAGTAACATTTTGATGTATCTTATCTTGGGGTGACACATCAGTGAAAATAAATTAAAAAAAAAGAATTCAGTTACATAATGATCACCAATGGACAATGATGTCACCAATGCTATAGTTTGGGTATCCTAATTTTGAATGTGTTATAGATAGAGAAATTGATTTGAGAGACACAACTGAAAACTGAAAATAATTATACTGAAATACATTCTCTAAAATTTTCATAATCTTCTGTTTGTTAAGGCTTGTTGCCTCAGAAATTTTAATAATTTTAAGGTATTTTAATGTTTTAACATTTTAACAATTTATATTGTTTGTATATTATCAGTGTTGTGAGCTGCCCTGAGTCATATGGGATTGGGTGGCCTATAAATACAATAAATAAATAAATAAATAAATAAATAAATAAATAAATACACAAATACACAAACAAACAAACAAACAAACAAACAGAAGAGTGAGGAAAATCCTCAGGGACAACTCAGACCCTGGTCACCACTTTATTCTTTATTCTCCTACCATCAGGAAGGAGATATAGAAGCATAGCCAGCCACACGAACAGGCTGAAGAACAGTTTTTATCTGTGGGCTGTCAGACTCCTGAGTGGAAAATATCCTTACAACAACATAGTACGAGTGACTTGTGGGGCTGGCGGGATGTGCAATAAGTTCACATAGTGTAATAGGATTCACTGGGTTAGAGATTTTGTGTCTTCACTGTGAGTTGTGTTGTGTGGGAGAGTGCACAAAAGGGAAGCTCATCCAATCTCATTGTATACGTGTTGTTCTCTGACAATAAAGGTTTGAATAATTCAATAATAAAATTTTCACAATCTTCTGTTTACAAAGCTAGTTGGTTTAATAAATCTAAATGACATGATTAGGATAATTCTTAATTATATTTCTCTTTTCCAACTATGCCTTATTTTAAATTTTGATATTGCTTTGATTACCAGATATTATGGATTTAAGCTATACCCTTTCACGGCTTTTGATCACAAAAAAATAGCTGAGAATGACCAGAGAAAGAAAAAATTAAAGAGAAATCACCTTAATCCTCCTCCACCACCTCCTCCACTCCCTTTATTACAAGTAATAACTCCTCCAAGTCAAAGTCAACTGTTAGTTATTTAATGGATGTTGGGAAGAGCAAAAGTAATTTGCCACTTCTATTAAGATAGTAAAGGCAGTTGCCCCTATTAAGAGTGACTACAAGATAAATTTTTAAAAAGTGAATCCTTTTGTCAAAATAAACTTCAATGGGTTTGGTTTAATTATTGTGAACAATGTCAAACATATTTCAATGTTGGTATATTTACTATCTTGTCAAGAAGATATGGTATTCATAATTTGTAGCATCAGCAACAATTATAACAATAACAATATCTACTTTAATATATAGTCCTTCAAAAAAGAGAAAATAGGAATACACAAACTATAGAATATATTTTGATATTAGTACCTGAGAAGATTTTATAGCACATTATAATAAAATCAATTGACAGTGAAATAATTTCTGTTAATCAGAACAATTTGTCATAAACAAGTCTTTTATAAGATATATATATTTGCTTTGATATGCAATTCATAGAGAGGAACAAAGAAAAAATATTAAAGAATGTTTTAAAGAAGAGAAGGACAGCTTTTAAATACAGCCAATAAACATGGAACATTGTGTAGTGATTCTTTCTATTGTGACAAATAGTATATTCATACTATTCATAAGAAAAGAGAGACATGTATCATCAATGCTGTACTGTATGCCCAGAGTAACACTATCTTTCAATTACTGTATAAAGGAACAATCTTCTCTGCTATACAACTGTGAAAAATATTCTATGTTGTTCATTCATTGATAACATTCCAAATTGTTAGTATATAATTCAATATCCCATTAACCTTAGCCCTAACACCCATCTATGAATTACTTGTTCTTTGAGACTCAATCATTGATTTGCTAGTACTGAATAGACAAATTTTGTATTTTCAAGCTGATGCAAATAACAAATGCCAACATTAATAATAATAACAACCCTAATTAATTATCTATAAAATACTATAGTATTGGAATCATCCTAGATCCTTTTTGGTGTTAATAATAATTCAGTATTAATTGATGAAAACAAAATAAGTTTTACTGAATGTACTGTTATTTTGAGGCATTAGGCATTTCAATTTCCTTTTATAATATTAATCAAAAATATTTTGTTAAAGTCATCTTATTTTCTTTTCTTTCAATGAGATAATTTATTAGCATATTTTAGAAATCCTGTAGATACGTAGTTTAAACTGAACTAAACAAAACAAACTTAGGTGAAACTGAGTGCTTACATGAAGTACTACACAAGTGTTTCATCATCAAGCACTTTATCATGAAAGAGATAGAGCGACCTGGACTTGCATTTTTTTTAACATTTTCATTGATGACTTGAATTGAAAAGTGGAGGGAATGTTTATGAAATCTGCAAATAATACAGGATGGAATAAAGTCTAGAAAACAGAAATAGAATTCAAAATTGTATTGGTAGACTACAGAAGTGGATTATGAATGACAGAATGAAAGTGGCAGAATGTAATGAAAGTGATCCACCACCACCCCACCCCCGGCTTCACTTAGGAAAAAGATACAAAATGCCCATTGTAGGATGTGCTATATCTGGCATGAAAGGGATCTTGAAATTGGAATTGATTACAAAGTGAATATGAGTATTGTGATGTGCTGCTAATAAAGCAAAATTAAATTGGACACTGCACCAAGAGGTACTGTATATGATCTAAATCACATAGATTAATACTTTCACTTGGTTTGCATTGGTTAGCTTGTTTTTGGTAGAGGTGGATAAATTTTCAGAAACACGCTGTAAGCTTAAGAAATTGTGGTGAAGATACATTGGATGAGATCAGCCGTAAACACAGGGCATTTTGTCCTACTCTTTCCTATTAGCTATTGTCTGTATAGAAAAAAAAATAGTTACACTGAGCCAAAAACACATATACAAAACTATGCTTCCTATGGTTTGCAAGAAAAGCTACCAACAAAGCTATCCCACTATTATTTTGTGACAATGACGCTCCAGGTTTTAGGCAAGTGCACAGGTTCAAATTTATATCTGAAACCTATCACTGGACATATAATGATTATTTGGTAAATTGATATGTAGATATTAACTTCATAAATTCTTTTCTTAAATATCTGTACAATTAATCATCTAATGATGCAATAATGTAATAAATTTTTTGAAAAAAAATCAGCTAGAAAGAATGAATCCTATGCTCATTATACAGTAACGAAGTCAGAAATTTGGCCTTAATTTTAAATTGACTCAGAGTTATACGTACAGTGGTCATTAGCTTTTGTCAAAATTGTGTTACAGTATCTTTAAATTAGTTGTTCAGAACAGTGACCTTCCTGAAAATGAAAGAAAGGTGTAGAAAAGAAAGAAATGAAAGAAAGATGTGTCAAAAGATACTCAGAAGCACATTCTCTAATGAAACGCACTCTCAGTTATGGATGTATAATACATTGTTGATCTGGTAAAGTTTTAATTATACCTCATGAGAGCTACTGTATAGATCTACTGTATATATACTACGAATATGTAGCAATGAAGGGTTAAAAGAGAGTTTTCTTTGAAATGTCTTATTTTCCTTCTAATTTTATACAACTCCGTGCTATTTATTGCCAAGAGACTTATATGTCCGTTCATCAATGCTTGTTATAAAAAAGGGGGATTAGAAAGGGTCTTCAAAGAAAAATGTATGAAAGAAAAACTGTAAAAAAAGTTAGAGTAAGCATATCATGCAGGTGTGGGTGTGCATGTGCGTGTGTTGTGGGCATGTGTGATGAAACATGAACTATGGGAAAGTAACATATCATTCATATTACTCTATAACTTGAAAAGATATGAATACTTAATTGTGAGAAAGTTTAGGCAAGTGAAACAGTCTCAAAGTAACTGCAACAGAATTATAGGTGACATAGTATAATTGTACACTTCTTGTCCAAGTGAATCTCATAGTTCTTCTTAATCATAAAAAGTGTCCCCAACAAATACACTTACATTATTTCCTTTTTGATAGAGCTTTTCATGCCTTAGTTAATTTAAAAAACAAACATACAATTTATTTTAGCCTTTTCTCAATCTTGAAGCCAATTTTGTTCATCTTAATCTTGTATTTGCACATTTTACTCATATCTTTGCCTTCTGTTTAATCTTAAAGCCTGCCAGTACAGCAAATACTTTTAATTTTCTCATTAATAATAATTGATGCTGGAGTGGAGAGATCGGAATATTTCTTACAATTTCAAAATGTGGAGGAAGAAAGGAGAAGATCTTCTTAATAAAATGGACAGATGTCTAAACAAAGAATATTATCAGAGATGGATGAAACTTACCAAATTCACACAAGCTATGTTAGAAGAAACCAACTGCCTCTCTAGGTCCGCATTAAATTTTTGAAGAAATCATTCAGAATGGAAATTCTGCAAAAAATAAAAGACCATCCAATGATATTTAAAGGAAAATAAATAATTGTTCTGAAACAAATTTATAAAAGGGTGAAAGACCTGTGGAAGGACTATCAATTTTTGGCTAAGAAACTTGTTAAAAGCAACATTCATTTTCTATGGTTGGTGCCAGAAAGTCTCCTAGTGATGTGGCAAGAGAGAAGACATTGGCTGAACAACTTGTCTTTTTCTTTTTTTACATCCATTATCCTCTCATCTTGCTTTATATTGCTAGTAGTCAAAACTTAAAGAACCAAAGTAGATGAAGGGGAGGACAGTTAATGAGCAATCTTATCCTGCTCTGTTTTTAGCTCACAATTTTTTGTTAAATGTCTATTAACAAAAATTTGTGCTTTCTGTAATGTATAAATTGATTTCATCCAGAGTTTATAAAAATCTTTCCAAAGTTCTAAAACTTTCAGCAGAAAAGAAATTTAAATGGTCAAAGCCTTTCTCTGCATTAAAAAAATAATGCTGATAAGCTTTAATTATGCTGTTCTAAGTATTATATAATATCAATATTATTCTGATGTGATCTTTTGTCCATTATCTTCATTTTAAACATAAAGTTCTAAAAACATGCTTTAGACTTCATGTAATTCAACTTTCATCGCAAAGAATTTGCCACATTCCTCAACCAAATCAAGATTAGCATACAAGACTTGCTTTGAAGTGGAATTAACATATTACACAATTCCATTTTCCCAAATTCTAACAAGTAAAATATTTTATGGCCTTCTTTCTCGTATAAGCCACTTGTAAACAAATTAGGGCTTTTTAAATTATTTTACATAATGTAACATTTTCTTTCTTTTTTGAAGAGCATTTACTCCATATTACATGTTAGATATTTGTTACCACTAGATATGGCAGTAATTTAGAAAAGTCAATGCCTATACAACCTAATTCAGGTTCATCTTTTTCAAAGACCTTTTGCTACAATTGTGGTTTTAAGGCAAACTTTTCTATTGTTTCCATTTGGATTTTTTCCAAATATCCTTTCAATTTTTATAAACATTCCTTAGCATTTTGAACAGAATTCAGTCTAAATATATTCTTTTGAAAAGTAAAGATTACTTTTCATTTTGGGGGATTAATGTGTTCCCATCAAATGAATTTTTTTTTTTTTTTAATATTTCAGTCAAAAAAAAAAAAAGATCCAGGTTGGTGTATAGTGCCAATTTGGTGTAAAGGTTAAAATACCAAGCTAGAAATCAGGAAATGGTGAGTTTTAGTCCTGCCATAGGCATAAAAGCTGGCTGAGTGACTTTGGGCCATCACTTTCTCTTAGCGCAATCCACCTTACAGTTGTTTTATTTTGTAAAAATAGGGGGAAGGAGAAATATTATAAAACTAATAAAGGCAGGGTATATATAAATTAAAAAATTACATACAATTTTAAGAGTATCTTCTTTTAAATTAATAGCATATCCATTATCAGTCTTTACTCTAGTATTTAAATAGTTGATCTTTTATGTTTTTCCTCACAAAATGAACTAAAACATCCCTTGAAACATTTCTTATTCTGAAAAAAACAACAACGTGAATTTATGTGATACATGATGGCAAGAATGACAAATCAGATGGAATGACGCATAGACTCTCACACTGCCTTGCCAAAGGCTTGGGTGAAGAGTGATCAATTGAAATAAATTGAGTTAAAGATAATCAGTATTAATCCTGATGACCACCCCACGCTACAGGGAGGCGGGACCAACTAGGTGGTTCCGCCCCAGGCACCTAATGGACCCAATCAGATTTCAGAGGGAGCTTGGGGGGGTTCCTGATTCCCTTGCCCACAGCTCGACTGAGGTCCTGGTGACAGCTTGGAATAGTGCCGCTGCTGGGGCTTTGGACCGGGTTGTGCCTTTGCGACCTCTCACTGTCTGCAGATCTCGGAAGGCTCCTTGGTTTACTGAGGAACTCCAGGAGATGAAGCGGCAGAAGAGACGTCTAGAGCGCCACTGGAGACCCAAGAAAACTGAATCTAACCGAACACTACTAGAAGTCCACATTGGAAGCTATTTAGTGGCAATAAAAGCGGCAAAGCATTCTTACTATGCTGCTCTTATTGCGTCTGCAGACTGTCGCCCAGCCACTCTGTTTAGGGTGATTCGCTCCCTCTTGAATCCTGGGGAGCTCGAGGAACCCTTGCAGGGTAGAGCTGAGGAGTTTGCCCAGTTTCTGTCAGATAAAATCACCCAGATTTGGTCAGACTTGGACTCTAATTGGACAGGAGTGCCACCACCTGTTTATTGGACCCGTGTCCCTCCTGGCTGGTTTCGGCAGTCGGCTCCAGAGGGTTATCAATGCTTCTTTGAGTGAGGGGTGCTCCCCACCTGCTTTGAAGGAGGCGGTTGTGAGGCCCCTCCTCAAGAAGCTTTCCCTGGACCCAACTGTCTTGAACAACTTTCGTCAGGTCTCCAACCTTTTTAGGGAAGGTTGTTGAGAAGGTGGTGGCACTTCAACTTCCTACCTTGAAGGAAGCTGATTATCTTGATCCTTTGCAGTCTGGCTTCAGGCCCGGATACAGCACTGAGACAGCATTGGTCGCACTAGTGGATGATCTCTGGCGGGCCCGGGACAGGGGAGTTCCCTCTGTCCTAGTGCTTCTTTAACCCTCAGCGGCTTTCAATACCATTGACCATGGTATCCTTCTGGGACGGCTTGAGGGATTGGGACTGGGAGGCACCGTTTTGCGGTGGTTCACCTCCTATCTCTCGGACCGTACCCAGTCAGTG
>JANHGC010008524.1:81799-92603 GCA_027560395.1 Boaedon fuliginosus
TGCATTTTTTGAATTTGTGTTGTAAGCGGCTTCGAGTTCCCCTTAACTGGGGAAGAGAGGTGGGGTATAAACCTAATTAATTAATTAATTAATTAAATAAATAAATAAATATCAATTATCAGCACCACTAGTCCACTTTACAAGTGCACTTGTTAAATATATCTCCTGGGGTTAACTATTAGTTTGAAGTCTTTCTCCCCCACTCACGCAACGTGCTTAGATTTTTCTCTTTTCCTCCACCACATTCTTGTTCCCGGCTTGTCTTGGCTTAGTAACGGCCATCTTGCCACTCTTCCTTCCGTCGGCGGCTTCAGAGAGATCCCAAAGGCAAGGCAGGGAGATGCGGCTCCCCTATACTTGCCTGGCTACTTCCCCTTGTTTCGCACACCCCTACAAGGTGACTTAGGCTACTTTAGGAGCCTACCAATGAGGGAACTTGGGTCGAAGCTGCGAGCCCACAGACTTCCCACCCAGTATCGTTGAGAGCAAACCAGAAGTCTCTGGGGAAAACTTGTTAACAGGCGCCCTGTCGCAGTTTCCACAGTAGAACAGTTGCTAGGAAGATGTGATCCAAGCCATTATTCCAGCAGGTGCATCCACCCAAACACTAGTCACCCAGCTGGAAGATGTGAGGATAGACAAATTGCACATCGCTCTATCGGCAGATCCCTGGTGGTTAGAAAACAAAGATGTAGTTACTTACAAGGATGACCTAGCAGGGAAGAATAGGAAATTGTATGTTCCCGCAATGTTGACAAAGTGTTGAGAAGATGTCACAACGTAAAACAAGTGTGTCACTCTGAGTTCCTTAACCATTAGTCAATATTGCCATCTAGAGGACAAGAAAGTCTCAAGTCTTGTCATACGTGAAGGGAGCAGTAGCAATAAATATCACACACACACATGCAATCAAGAGACTTGGACTAGCAGAACAGAAGGTATTTTTATACTGGAATTATTTCATGTGATTATAGTTAGTCAGATACAGTTAGAATTTTAAACCTAATTCTTCCCAGATCTTTCTATTATTTTCTTTAGTTCTGTTGTCTAACATTCTGTCTTCATGATGGTCTTTATATACAGACCATTATCCAGCAGTCCCAGAAATGCCTAATGTTGAAGTTCTATATATTTATTTATTGGATTTTTATCCCACCTTTATTACTTTGTAAGTAACTCAATGCAGCGAACATTATTGTTTTGTTTTTTTAAAGAATAAAATGGAATTTGTTAAAAATTACACTTTTAAAAATTCAAAAGACTCTCGGTGGCACAGTGGTTAAATGCAGCACTGCAGCCTATCTCTGCTGACTTCTTCAGCAGGTTGTCAGATCGAATCTCACCGGGCTCAAGGTTGACTTAGCCTTCCATCCTTCTAAAGGTCGGTAGAATGAGGACCCAGACTGTTTAGGGGCAATATGCTGACTCTGTAACTAATTGGGGAGTGTTGTAAATCTCTGATAAGCAGTATATAAAAAATCTGAGTGCTATTGCTATCTCTGTTGTAAGCCACCCAGAGTCCTTCGGGAGTTGGGCAACATAAAAATGTAATAAATAAATAAAGATGACCTATATTCTTACTAAGTCCACAGCAAAGGCAGTCTACAGCTTCCATAGGAAACTGTTCCTGCCACAGGATTAGCATATACCCTGCATTTCACAGATGTGCTTATCATTTTTAAATCCCCTATTTTATTAATATTAAAAAAAATTCTGGAATTCTACCGGCTACCTCCTGAATTAACCATAGAGGATTGTTCTAGAAGTCATTCACCTTGCCCATCTTCCTAACTCACCTGGAGGCTATTGGAATAGGACACAAAGAGCTTCCATGTTGGATGGGTCAATGAGGATAGTGCTCACTTTGAATAAATTGAACAGCTTTTGCTTTCCTTGCCACTGTTACATATTTATGGTCCTTTTTTGCAGGATTGATAGTTATACTATGAGCAGAATGTATTTTTCCCACCAACATATGTTGCTAAAGAAAATAAAACTAGAGGGTGATATTCAGTTGGTCTTCTCTGTCAACAGAAGGCAGATGTCAACAGTTGGTTTCAATTCTATACTCTCCAAATCTTTCAGAAATATAGGGGAGTTTTCCAAACAGACTTTAAGGAGGAGGAATTTCAGTAGAAAGAAGGGAGGTGACTAAACCTCTCTTGCTTTCCTTATTCATTCATTCATTTGTCAAATTCCAGGTTATCGTCCTGCAATTCTAGGAAGCTTTACGAGGCATAAAATGGTTAAAATAGTAGCCCAGAAAATGAACAGCAGGCATCTGAAGAAGATTCCATGGGAAGAGCCAGAATTTAAAAGCTTATTTAAGTGTAGACAGAATGCAATACCATACAAAGCTCTAGAGAAATCCTGTTTCAGACAGTAAGCACCACAAGAAAGAGGGTCTATTAAATACAATTACTTAATCAATGGGATCTAAAGCAAACCAAATCTGTTGGATTATATGGAATGGACAGGCTTTCACTACAGATGGAAGATGACCAGGATTATGCCATGAGACATGTAAATAGTAGTAAGTGGGACCTTGAATTGCACCCAGAAACTTACTGATAACTATTATAGCCTATGGAATAGAGGCGTCAAGCTTGCCTATAACTCTTAGGTCACTGCACTCTGGACCAGCTGTAGCCATGGTGACTAAAGCACAGGGAAAATGTCCAGAAATGAGCCCAACTGGCAGATAGCTGCCAGTTGCTCCTTGAGTAGGAACTGACGTTCTGGAAGGATCCCCAGATTGCAACAGAGGTGGGGGATGATGCTTGAGTATATGGCCAAAAGGGCAGAGATGGGGATATAGGTGGATAAAGTTCCCCTTGACCGGGGAAGGGAGGCGGGGTATAAATCTAATAAATAAATAAAATAAAATAAAGGAGAGTTGAAGTGCACTGCAATCATAAATTCAGGTAAGCTTCTCCCATGTGCCAGAATTTGGTCACATGACCACAAGGACCTTACAACAGCCATAACTTTGAAAAACAGCCATACAGTAATTACTGTTTGTTCAGAATTGCTGTAATTTTGAATAGCCACTGAATAAATGGTGATTAAGCGAGGATTACCTGATTAAGACCCTCATCACCTCCCCATTCCAGGGAGAAACCCCCAGAGAAACGGACCAGCGTATCTCAGGAAAAACACTTGCTCATTTTGAAATCCATCCAGTTTCTAGGGTAGGCACATCTCTTTGATGGGAGAAGGGTTGCCAGCAAGCAAAAAAACAATCCGAGAATGACCTGACCATGACAAGAAGACGCAATATCTCTCCTATCAGCTCTCAGGTCAGGTTGCAACAGCCCCAAGATAAAACTAGATTTAATGTGCGACCTCTGGTAACTCAGAGCTCTTGATTATCTGGGTCAAGTTCATGGTTACCATGAACTCCTGAACCATTCCCAATTCAATGCCATCTGGGGGCAGGTTAAAATCCCCAGAGATTATCAGCCTTGGGGATTCCATTGACAGCACAGCAATGAAATCAAGCAGCTCAGACAAGTGTACTGCTGCACAATAGAAAGCTGATTCAGCAGCAACAAATCCAATTGAAATCTAATTTCAACTAGATCTCATATTCATTTTTCTATAGCACAAAGCCTCTGAAAGCTGTCTAAGCTTCCTGACTGACAGCTGCCATCTCCCCTGCCCCAGGTCACAGCTGTTGTCAGAAAAGAATATATAGGGACTCTACTAGGCTGATCCCTCTTTTAATTCGGCCGCAGGTATTGCCACTACTTCTCCTACACACTTAAGATCTGGGATTAGCATACAACAAAAAGAGAAAGCCCATTAAAAATGGTTACCAATAACAATTTAGGGAGTTTACTACCATAAATTTAAGGATTTCAACACTGAAAAGGCAAAAGTACAAAATACAGTTCCAAATTTCTCAATTTTACAGGAGTGTCCAAATCTTTCTCAGCCCACAACAAAAAGGATTAGTGAAAAATTTTGGTATTTCATAAACATCATGGTAAAATTTCACATAGTTCTGGCACACAGTATCATGCTTCTGAAAATAGTGTTCAAACTAGAAAATGAAAAATTGCTAAAAGTGTTTGAATGACTGAAAAAGTGGACTTATCTAATCATTTAGTTGCACTGTCAACAGTAGCTTTGATAACTAAGGGAGAAAATCTTTCAATGTTTAACCTCAGTATTAGATTCAAAATAGATCAGGTTTTCTATTCTATAGAACAGTTATTCACATCCTTACAATATTTGGCATGAAATGCCCACCTATTATCAGTAAAAACAGGGGAGCATTTACTTAAAAGAAAATTGTAGGATTCAGTGTTTTGTATATAATGTACTAGCTGATGACCTGGCCTTGCTCGGGTTTTTATTTTTATTTTTTGAAAGAAAGTATATTTGTGTCAGAATGGTGCAAGCAGCTGAAGTCCCTTTGGGGCTGAATTGGAGCCTTGCAGAGTCCTCCTCCTCCCAGCTCCCTCCCTTGCCTCACCTAAGCTCAGTCTGAAAAAAGTGCCATTTTAAAACAGGGGCTGTCCTGCACATGCTCAGCAGAAGTTTTTCGTGCTGTTTTTGCTGATGGTTGGGCGGGTGGGGGGTTTCCCCTTTGCCACGCTTTTCTTTTTGGGAGATTGCATTTTAATGTTTTAAATAAAATAAAAATTGAAAAGAAAAGAAAAAAACCTGATTCATAAAACTAACCATTTTGCAATGTTAAACCATCATGTTATTCATGGCCTGTTGAATAAGCCACAGCAGCCAGGTTTACACTCTGAAAGCATCCTTCTCATTTAAAATGCAAGTTTAAAGTTTTATTGAGGTAGTTTAAAATTAAACTATTTTATAGTACACAGCTACAATGTTATATCATTGCTTGTTGTATACAGAGATCAAAAATTAATTATTAAAGAAAATTGTGCATTTGTTTCCTTCCATAATTTAAGCTCAGTAAGATCATTATGCACTGTGATGAATGCTGTATTCATTCATTTTATCATTTCATGAAGTCACTGTAGTGCTAAATTGCAGTTGGAGAACCTCTGCTTTAAATATGAATACTTGAAGAATCAAGTACAATAATGTGATGATTTTATATTACAAAAATCAATCTTTTTTTCAGGCAATGTTCAAACTTCAGTTTTAAACTCCTGTTTTAAAAAAACTCTGAAATGTTTTCGTATTTGTGCATTTCATGTTCCGGCATTCTGTCGTCCAATGTCTTGTTATTTCAACCACATGTCTTTTATGGGTGACCAACCGAAGTTTATAGCAGATATTTAAATGAATGAATAACTTACCCTCTGCAATAGCAATGACAGCAGCCCTGTTTATGATATGATTATGTGCCACTGCTGGGTAGTCATGCCATTAACAGGTGCAGCAAAATAAGTAGAGAGAGAAGAATATAGCCAAAGTTCAGGCTTAATTGAACTTGCAAACGAAAAAAGTAGCCCCATCAGTTAAAGTTGCAAAATAGGTTTTCACAAAGCAAAGATAAGGAATTTCTTTCCCCCTGCAGCATTACTAGGGGTGTTTTAAAATAATCCTAATAACTGGTATTGGTGGAAAAATACCTACCCTGCATTGTTACTGACAGCGGTTATTCCTTTTACACCAGTCTTCAACAAAGCCCCTATGAGGTTCTCTGGAATTCCACAGAGCCCAAAACCTATGGGACACAAATTGTTCAGCAGTGAATAATTCTATTTTGAAATTATAGTTCCCCCATGATGATCCACTGACCCAATTCTATTTCCCAATTCAGGAGAAGGCATCCTATAACTTGGAATTTGGGACAGCCAAAACTTTTAGTCAATAATTGGAATAGGACACTCCAACACCACAGTTTGTCATGCACAAAAGACCTGAAGAAGATGGCAGAAACTCACTGATAATCCAAACTCAATGAGCTGTGAACTGTATGAGCTGTGAACTGAAATGAGGGGGAAAGAGGAAGACTTGAACCATAAATGAAAACAGAAAATATTTTTCTTGGTAATATATAAGAATGTTATACACTGAAAAGTCTTGAAAGATGTTTAACACCTTGGATCTCAGTCTATTTCTGCACAGGTAGGACTGAAATATACATCACGAGTGACAAAAGCTTCTATTATAATAATTTGGTTGTTTTCATAACCAAATTTTTTACAGTAAAGGAAGCTACCAAATTATTATAACTGATTTAATAACATTACAAGTAATTTTCATTTAGTGACTGTAATTGGTACTGGCAACTTAGTCATAA
Source organism: Boaedon fuliginosus (assembly GCA_027560395.1). NCBI lineage: Eukaryota > Metazoa > Chordata > Lepidosauria > Squamata > Lamprophiidae > Boaedon > Boaedon fuliginosus. Next base: position 88,035 of record JANHGC010008524.1, read on the forward strand.
ATTGAAGTAGTTGCAAAGTGAAAAATCATGTGATCACACATCTGCTTATGATATTACTTCAGATTTCCTTTTCATGACCATCATAACTGAATGGTTGCTAAGCAAGAGCTATTTGTATTCAGAATGTAGACTTGCTCACTGCTAACACCAAGCATGCTTTTCTTATATATTGAATTTCATACTTCTTTAATCTTTCTGAGAATGAGTCTTGTAATACCTCAGCTTTCACACTAAAACAATCTACTCAGTTATTATCTTCCTATTTTCCAGGCTGAAGCAATTTTCTTGTTCTTAAATTTGTAGAAGAAATCAAAGCCGTTTACAGAAGAATTAACAATGTTGAACAACCTTATTAGAGGGAACAATCATATGTAACTTTTGATTGTGATACCAGAAGTCACTGCCCAATAATAAGTAGGATCAGGCAAAGTTAGGGCTAGAACAAAACATAAATCATGATTTAATTTCAATCACTATTTTAACGAGATAAATCAAAATTATTATTCTTCCACCTATTGTATTCAAAAGACACAATTGAGTGGCAACTTCTTAAGAGAGTCACCGGTTTCTGGGATCTCAGGGTATTGTACCCAATAATAAATAAATAATATCTGCATTTTGGCCCATACTGTATTTGAAACATTAAGTATTTTTTTCAATTTTATTTTACCCCTAATTATAAACATATCACGTATATTCAGTCTCACTAAGCCATGCAGCTTCTATATGACATACTTAAGTAGTTCTGCAATCTTAGAACACAAGGGAAAGTCTTGCTCAAACAAGGCATTTTGTAACAGTAAGGAAAACATTTTCTGACATGTATTTTTGATTCCTTGATTTCCACTAAATCACAGGGCTATAGACTAAGCTACTGTAAATCTATATGAGAAAAAGACAGTGGGACAATATGTACAGCTGAGGTGGATATGTGGGTGTATAAGGAAAGTTTATAGTATTTTGGCTGGTTAAAAAAAAAGAGTAAAAACCAGTTAGTACTTGATTGGGAGATGACTATTGTATGACTATCTACATGTATCTCTTATAGAGGCATGCATGAAACATTGACAATTACAGATTTAAATACATATAGGTAGTCCTTGCTTAACAACCCTAACTGGACTGGCAAATCCATCAGTAATTGAGGCAGTCACTAAGTAGGGAATGACATGATTGGGAAAGAGACAAAACTTTTGTACTGACTTTCACGTCTTCAGATTCTATTCACCTAACCCCTGCCCTTTCAAATGCTCAAGTGCCTACTTACTATCTTGTACACATCAAAAGCAATGACACTGCACCACAGCTCAGAGCTGGGAGCCGCAGGCGTGTTACATAAACAGCTTAATCTATTGAAATATCTTGCTCTTGTTCTGCAACCATACTCTACCTGGTGTGGGGGCAAGGATCAGGCAAAGGAGAGTGCTTGCAGAAATTGTTTGCTTCTTTTTACTCCCCACTTGCAGAGCAAAAAGATTAGAAACGAAGAGATCTGTACAAAGTAAGGTTGTTTTAATCTTCACAAATTGGAAGCAAAGTGATCACATTAATTCATTATTTTTTATTTATTTATAACATTTATTGGCTACCCATCTTACAACAGGGTAACTCTGGGCAGATTACAATTATAAAAGATAAGCACAAATATATAGTCACATAGGTAAGCTTACTCTCTTGAAATAACTTCCTCTCCAATCTCTCCACTCTGGCAAAGGAGCGGGATGGGATCAGGCAAGAAGAAATTGCCCACAGAAATCACTTGCTTTTTTTTCCTATCCCAGGCAGAGCCAAAAGATTGGAGAGAGATTTCAAGAAAGTACTATAAGCTGTTTGCATAGCATATCCACGCTTCCCAACATGATTGCATTGCTTTCAAGCAAACAGCTTACTCTCTTGAAATCTTTCTCTCCAATCTCTCAGCTCTGCAAAGGGAAAAAAAAGAAAAGCCACAGCTGAGGCACAGAACACCATATATTGACTATAATGGAGATCATGTGACTGAGGGACACTGCAAAGGTAATGAATAAATTGTAAATTTCTTTTTTGAACACCACTATCACTTTAAACTGTCGTTAAAAGATCAGTAAGTGAGAACTATCTGAAGCGTATATGGAAAAAATAGTGGAATTTCACCACTTACCACCAACAAGGAGAGTGGACCCATTCGGTATGTCTTTTACTGCTTCTACTGGATCGGTATAAAATTGGGTATTGTGACAGGAACTGGTTGAAAAATAGCAGCCACAAGCCTAAAAGTGAAGGGGGGAAATATTAGGGGGGGAGATGAGAATATCATGGATCTGACATTATACAGTTAATCAAAATAACAGATTTATTGACTGTGTATTCTGTATAACACATACAGATGTACATAAAGCAATTTACACTGATCTAGAACTGCAAAGTATCCACAAAATGCATATTAGAGCTTTACATCACACTAAAACAATATATACACACACATACAAAAAAAGAAAATGCAATACTCTTGCTATTGTATCAATGAATTAAACTGAACCAACAAATAAAAACTATATATATGGAAAATAAAGTAAAACTTCACCCCCCAAAAATCCAAATAGTTCACTCTTCGCTTATTATTAAATATAAATCACATAGAAACTTATTGTGCCTCCTTTGCATATCTACCTTATAAAGGAATCTCACAAATTTACAAAGCAGACAATTCTTGAATTCAGTCTGTAATATTTAGTGTTAAGTTTCACATCAAGAGGCTCTTTAGTTCCTCTTCACTTTCTGCCATTAGAGTGGTATCATCTGCATATCTGAAATGGTTGATATTTCTCTCTGCAATCTTAATTCCAATTTGTGATTCACCTAGCCCTGCCTTTCTCATGATGTGCTCTGCATATAAGTTAAATAGGCAAGACGACACTATACAGCCTTGCTGAACTCCTTTCTCAATTTTGAACCAATCAGTGATTCTGTGTCCAGTTCTCACTGTTGCTTCTTGACCCACACATAAGTTTCTCAAGAGACAAATAAGATGGTCTGGTACCCCCATCTCTTTAAGAACTTGTCACAATTTGTTGTGTTCCACAGAATTGAAATCTTTAGCATAGTCAATGAAGCAGAAGTAGATGTTTTTCTGGAACTCCCTAGCTAAATACAATTGGCCTTCCTGACTTCCTGACTGAGGATGGATTCTGTGTAGTGTATGTTCTTGTTTAGTTGAGGGTCTTTACTTATGGTTGGCATTTCACTCCTCTCTGAATAGAGCTATCTAGTTTTGTAGAGTGTTCACATTATATTTTTTTCTACTTGTATTCCTTTATTTCTGTTCTGGTCTTAGCTTTGAAGAGCAATTTAAATAAATAGTATCTACAGTGTAAGATATGACCACATTTCTCACACACAGTTCTCTAACTTCCCATGACATACCTAAACCAAAGAAGAGAACACAGCTTACAGAGAAGTCTGCTTCCTTGTAAATAGTACTTGCTGTCCTTGCCCCAATCCTAAGTGCTAAACCTAGTTAACAAAACAATACAAATACCATGTTTATATAACATGCTGTGCAGTGGTGGTATTCAATTTTTTTTACTACCGGTTCTGTGGGGGTGGCTTGGTGGGTGTGCCTATGCTGTTGGCAAATCAGAGGTGGTATTTGCCGGGGTCGGCCAATAGAGGTGGTACTTTCTGGTTCTCTGAATCAATCAAAATTATTGCTACTGGTTCTATGGAACCTGTCAGAACTGGCTGAATTTCACCTCTGATGCTGTGCCCAAATAAGCCTAGTTTATGAGATGACTGTATTATTGTTCATTTGTGTCACACTAAATAGTATGCCTGTGTACTGCCCCCAATGTGCCACTGGGTGGCAGCAGCTGGTAGTGCTGCACTTAGAGCACCTGTAGGGGGAGATGTGGTCTCCTGCCTATAAAAGGGGCTTGCATGCCCCTCCTTTATCTTAGTTGCTTTATGCAGTCTCAACAGAGACATCTATCTTTCTATCTCTCTATAATAAACTATCTTTTACTATTACCATACCTGGTAAATTTTGGATTTGAAAATAAGGGAAATTTTCAGGGTGTGGCTTAGTGGTCATGTGACTGGGTGGTCATGGCTTGGTGGTCATGGCTTGGTGGTCATGTGACTGGGTGAGCATGGCTAGGTTGTCATGTGATTGGGTTGGCGTGGCTAGGTTGTCATGGACTGGGTGGGTGTGGCTTGGTGACCATGTGACTGGGTGAGCGAGAGAGAGGAGAGAGAGAGGGGAGAGAGAAAGAGAGAGAGGAGGGGGTAGAGAAAGAGAGAGGAGAGAGAAAGAGAGGAGAGAGAGAGTGTGTGGACAGAGAGGATGGAAGAGGGAAAGACAGAGAGAGAGGGAGGAGAGAGAGGGGAGAAAGAGGAGAGAGAGGAGTGATGGGGAGAAAGAAAGAGAGAGAAGAGAAAAGGAAAGAAAGAGGGGAGAGAGAGAGAATGGAGAGAGAGAGTGGAGAGAGGGGGCAAGAGAAAGAGAGAGAGAGGAGAGAGAGGGAGGAGAAAGAGGGGAAGAGAGAGGAGTGAGGAGGAGAGAGATAGACAGATAGGATGATAAGACAGATA
>JANHGC010008524.1:92703-103330 GCA_027560395.1 Boaedon fuliginosus
ACAGAATCATACACAGGGGGAGGAAAAGAAGGAGGAAAGCATAATAATTAGGGCCACGCTTGCCGGCATAGCCAGGTAGCACTAAATAACTAAATAGCACTAAATAACAGCAAAGTTAACTAAGAAACAGACTATGATATTTCTTAGGAATTGCTTGAAATGCTGTTCTCCCGCACACAAAAATCTGCTGAAATGCTTTATCAGAATATAAAAATGACATACAAAAATCTAGTGTATAACGGCTAACTCTTAAAATCACCTGAATATTTAAGACAAGTAGTAACAACTTTGGGATTACTGCACAACTAACTACTCTTTAATTATTCAGAAAAAGGGATACTGCATGGCTAGAAAAATAGAAATAATTTACAAATAATAATACCCTTGACTTAACCAAACAAAAGGTCCAAAATAAGGATTTTCTTACAAGCTCAAAAACATAACTGCAACATTTTTGTATATGCATGGCCCTATTTTAAGAAAACACAACTTCATATATAAACAGTGATTACTATCTTAAGTAATTCCTAGTCATAACAAGAGTAAGGATGAATCTATTTACAATGCTAGCAACTGACAAACCAAAACAATTAATTTAATCTAATGCTCCAGTTCAACAGGTCCTGATTGTGAATCAGTTCTTCCAATAATGTAAGTACCAAGCAGCAAAATAATTCCAAGCAAAATAAATGAATTTTAATTCCAAATTAGGATTAAACTGTGTGGCCTGTTTTACAATCATACAGTATTCTCACAATCATTCTGTCCAGAAATTATCAACTAGGGGCACAAGTTGTCAAGTTAGGGACTGAAGAAATGACTTCCTGTCAAACTATTACTATTTTGCAATCAGAAAGAATGATATTGACAACTTCCAAGCAATAGCAACATAATTGTCACTAAAAGGGGGCATGAAAAATGTGAATTTTCATGAATGAATGCAGTGTTTTATTATCACTGGCACTATGTATTGTTATTGGTATTTTAGATTCTATAATTTTTAATCTCATTTATATAAACAAGACATGTCAGTCACTCAGTTTCGGCTGTTGTTGTGAGTTACGTAAGATTATCGTCTGTAAAGGAGGCAGCCATATAAATTCTATAAATAAAAAAATAAAGTACTTATTAAGGTATGCCTGGCAGCATGACGCAGGCCACAAAGCTCTTGAAACCAAAAGAAGCACAGTTTGTTCTCCTTGGCATGGAAAATCGCATGGCACATGCTATGTTTCACTAGTATTGGAGTAACAAAACAGCCAAGCAACCAGTTCGTCACCTTTTACTGACAAGAGCAGTTTTCAACTAATCCAACAGTGCCAGCTAACTCAAAGAGCCTTTGATGATTAACCCACCACTACATTATCTATCCATCTATATACTATTAAAACTCTTGTTCCCATAACCTTTAACTGGGCAGAACAGTACATCATTGGGCAACAATTTTTCAACCAAGGTACCTCAAATAGGCTAACTTACAGAATGTGTCCAAAATGGATCACAGGTTGAGAACCATCATTCTAGGACAGGGTGTCCAACCTTGGCAACTTCAAACTTGTGGGCTTCAACTCTCAGAATTCATGGCTGGCTGAGGAATTCTGGGAGTTGAAATCCACAAGTTGCCCAAGGTTGGACATCCCTGTTCTAGGAGATAGCAAAATAAATAATCTGACATTTGTGACTTTCTTATTAAGGCTGCAAGAAGGAAATAAACCTCAACCTCATTGAATCTTGGGCTCTCAGACCCCAATTCCCAGCTACTTGTTGCTGTAGGAAAAATGCAGGGACGACTATATATGCCACCTTAGATTTTTGGATGAAAGGCAGGGATATAAACCTGACAATACACAACCCAATAATAGAATACTGTTACCCTGTGCTTTTCCTCAAATATCGAGAAGGCAGTCACTTCCTGAAGAAAGCTTAACTTTACAATGGCCTTCAGGATGTAAGGGATAAGCTCCAAGAAATCCCAGTTAGGATGGTCCAGGAGAATTGTGGCCCAATATATTTGGAAAACAACATGCTTAAGACAGATATTTAGGCTTTTAATTATTTAAATCTGAAACAGGAAATCATTAATATTGTGGCAGAAATATTTCCAACTCTATCTCGGACAGACAGATGACTAACAGTAGCTCCAACTCTTGACTCTTTCCAAATCTTTTAATACTTGTATGTTTTCATCATTTTTATCTTCATCATCAGGGAACTTTGCTGAAAGCTACATTATTCCAGCCAACTAAGGTAACTAGATAGTCAACTTACAACAGGTGTATCAAACTCACATTATCACCGCGGTATCATGTGACATATCGGGACTATTTTCCCCTTGGCTAAACCATGTCAGGGCAGGGCCAGGGCCAGCACTTGACACATCCAGCCCGTGAGTTTGATACTCCTGACTTACAACTAACATTGAGCCTGACAATTACAATCAAAAGTCATGATGTTGCAGATTACATCACCTGGTGCATTTTATAACTTTTGTAGGGATCAGTTACTTTCTGTTTCTGGCAAAAACATTGTAAATTATGGCCACCTGACCAGGGAACCCCAGCAAATAGCCATAAATGTGGGCCAGTGCCCAAGTGCCCAAAATGCAGTCATGTGACTGCAGGAAGAGGATCAGAACTTCAAAACTGGATCTTAAGTACTTTGGGGATGGGGTGTCTGTTGCAACTTTGAATGGTTGTTAAGCATCCGGTCATAAGTCAAGGACTATCTGTATTTCTTTCTGGAACTTCCACCTGAACTGGAGCATTTATTACTAGCCCTGATTTAGAGGCTAACGCCAATGATGGGATTCACTGTCCAGCAACAATTTAGTTTTCTTTTATTTTGTGTTGCAGCTCAGATATGACAACCCAGTGTTTTACAAACCTGGCACATTTAAGATGAGGACTTCAATTACCAGAATTCCCCAGACAGCATTCTGGGACTTGAGATTCCCTCTTAAAATTCCCTCTTAAAAGTTGTCAAGTTTGGAAAACACTGCCAAAGCCCCGAGCAAGCTGTCACAAAACACAGCTTTAATAAAAGTCCTCCAATAAATATTTCTGTGAGAAGAAATGCAGGTGGTGTTTTTTAAGGTTCATTTTCCAGACAGAAAAGGCCTCACAGAGGGAACGGCTGTTTAAAAGGAGCAAGTTTTATTTCCGAGTAAGCCGTGCGCAGAATCGAGCTGTAAGACCGGTGGCTTCCAAGTGATCCATTAACACCGCCTCTCGATCGGGCCCACCACCGAATCTCTCTTCCTCTCGTTTTATAAGTAAATGAAGCATCCAGTTGCGGAAGCAGAGCTGAAAAGCTCCTTTTCTCTTCTTCAAGGTCAAGTCGGCGCACAGTCTCTTTTTTTCCCCCGCAACCGCGTCCAAGGACGCGCCGCCCGTAATGCGCTGACCTCTCCAGCCAGCCGGCAGAGGAAAGGATGCAGACGCGTCATTCATTCTGCAGCAGATCGGAGGTCACCTTTCCTGCCCTGGCTGGGGTGAAATATTTTCCTTGCCTGGAGGAACGGAAAGAGCCCTGGTGGGGCTAGACTCGATCCTGGTGGGAGCCACGAAACAGGCCCAGCTTGGTTGTCTGGGGAGTCCGCGCCACAGCCAAGAAGGGCGCAAAGAAACGCGAGAAGGGCGAGACGCGATTGCAAGCGGTCTGACCGGCTCTTCTGCCTGCGAGAGCGCCTTGATCCCGCCAGGACAGGCGCAGGTTCTTCCAGGAGCACAGCTGAACTTGACCCCGCCGCCAATTGCTGCGGATCAAATCGCTCTTAAAGAGACCGGTTAGAGAAAAGGATCTGGATGGCTGCGCTGCCGCGCGCGCCCTCGGCCTCACTTGCCATGAGGGATGCCCGAATCTACCAACAGCGGGTCAGGTTGGGCCAAAAGCAAAACGCTGCTTCAAGCCCGTAAGCTTCGCGCCCCCCCCCCACCTCCCCGCGGGGGAGACCCAAACCTCCCGACGTGGCCGCTTTACCTTCGCTTGCGCCCCGAGAGCCAGCGGCGCCGTCCTGTGCCCTGACCCCCATCGGGAAGCGGCGGGCAAGAGGCAGCGGTGCAAGCGGGCGAGGAGATGGTGAGCCGCCATCTTCGGGCTTGTGCGGCGTGCAGGGTGAAGAGGAAGGAGCTGGGCTAGCGGCGGCGGCGGCCTTGAAGAGCACAAGAAGGCGGCGGCGGATGCCCAACCCCCTTTAGTGCGATGCTGCTGGAAAGAAACCGCGCCCAGCTGGCAAAGGCTGCGCTGCTGATCTCCGTAGAGGCCGGGGGAGGGTTAGGGGCTCGGCCCTGACGTTTTCCTTTAACCCTTTCCAAAACTGCGCGAGAAGGGCCCGTTGGGTTGTAGGGAGTTGAGCGAATCATTAGAGAAAAAAAGTCCAGGCCAGAGATGGATTTACAGTAAAGTAAGTAAACCCAATTGTGCTGAATGGAGCTTACTGCAACGAAAGAATACATTGGAAACTAGTACAGACAGCCCAGAAAGTTTGTTTCTTAACTATCTTGGATAGACTGAGTGTAAGATAAAACGCGGCACAACACTTGGAAGTAACCCTGTTTACATTTTTGCAGTGAGAATAAACAAATATACACTTAAAAGTGCAAAGCAGTGACTGAGACTTAAAGCCACTGAAATGGAGTTGGGGTTAGAAGTAGAATTCCCACCTAAAACTAAAAAAAAAGTGAATCTTGAACTTTAAAACTTGCCCACTTTCCATTAAGCCTGGTAATTTATCACTTTCAAATAGTAAGTTTGCTATTTTAAAGCTGCCATTTTAGTTTCACACCCTGTGAAGCTCTCCTTTTTCTACAACTTAAAACCCTGTTAAAGGCAGAGAAACAGGCTAAACTGGCTTCACGTTTTATTTTCAGCTTTGTTGTAATTTGCTGTTGCTAAGTTTGTACACAAAAGAAAAAATAGTTGAGGGGTCCTTGGTCATGTTACCTATTACGATGTTACCTAGTTGGGGTAATGAAATGCCTGCAAGAAAAGAACCAAGCTCAGAGACCACCAAGGATATTATTATCCTTTATCAGAGAAAATAGTTGTTTAGAATCTATAATAAATCATTACATTCAAGAACTAAGCCCAGATATCTTGAATTGCCTGCAATTTGGCAGAAACTGGGAATGTTCTACTTTCAGAAGGTGCAAAATTTCATTTTATGTATTTAGAAATCATCCACCTCCCTCACAGAAGGAAGAAATCCAGAGGGGTTTATGTGCGAGTGAAACACAGTAATGTGTGAAGTTGTGTGTGAAGTAAAGATTAATGTTCTTTGCCTCTCAGCAATTCCTCATGCATTTCCCACTACTGCCTTCCCTTTATGCCTCTCCCAGCCCAAAACATCCCACTGCCTTTATTACATCCTCAACCCCATATTTTCCCTTCTCCAGTCATCACTGTTGTATTGGCCTGTGCATCCAGGGATGGGTTTCTCCCGGTTCGCTGGTTACCCGCTTCATGGACACGCTTCCAGATCGGCTGTCAAAAGCATGCGGCGCGGGATCGGCTTCAAAATCTTTGTGGTGTTCTGCAAAAACTCTGATCCAACAGTTGTGCAGCTTTTGAAGCCAATCCCACGCAGCGCACTTTTGACAGCCGATCTGGAAGCGCGTCCATGAAGCGGGTAACCAGCGAACCGGGAGAAACCCATCCCTGTGTGCATCTGTTCCGTACTGCAGTCTCAACAGTAAAGAACAGGTTCCTAGCAAAGCATAGGTTATCAACCTGCCTGCCCACAATCTGCTCTGAGCATTCCCATATAGAGTGCATTACAATAGTCCACCTGTGAGATGACTAGGGACTGAACGGTTGAGTGCAGGGAATTATGATCAAGGAAAGGCCGCAGATCTGTATAGAACATTTGTCCTATCCTCTTATCAACTCATTTCATTTGTTCCAAAAAACCCTAGACCAGGGATGTCAAACCTGCGTCATCACGGTGGCATCATGTGATGTATCACAGCTTTTTTCCCCTTTTGCTAAACCAGGCGTGGGTGTAGCCAGCGCGTGATGCATCTGGCCCACGGGCCACGAGTTTGACAGACCTGCCCTAGGCTTTTCCATACATAATTTTATAAACTTGGGTTTTCTTGTTAAGGTTTTCCCTATTTGCAACTAACTATGAGGCAACCCTTACCTAGACCAGTGGTGGCGAACCTTTTCTGGTTCTTGTGCCGAAAGTGTCCGCGCGCACACACATGCATGCACAAGTGTGCCTACCCACCCCCATGCATCCACATGCGACCCCCCCATCTGCATGCAATCTTCCCTCTTCCGAAAACAGCCAATCAGCTGTCCTTCGGAAGAGGGAAGAAAGGCAAGTATACCACCGAGGCGGGTGGGACTTTTTCCAATCCCAACTCGCGCATGTGCGTGGGGTGACAGCTTGCGTGTCCACAGGGAGGCCTCTGTGTGGTACCTCAGGCACGTGTGCCATAGGTTCACCATGGATCTAGACTAACTTTTTTTTCCTGTAAAATCCTCTTATTATTTTCTTCATTTCATCTCGAGCCCTTTTATGTCATATGTAGCTGTACTGATGTTAAGACCAGTTTTCATTTAATCTGAGAGCATCCAAGAATAACTGCAACATGTGTAAAATCTGTTGCATTTTGCTACTAGTTACAGTAGCAGTGGAATTTGATGGCCAGAGGTGGGTGGAATCAGAGGGGCACTTATTGGCATTTCAAGCACACTTCCTCCGATCCGATCCCTGGTTAGCTTTGTCTGCCATCATTCTGTCCTTGCTTCCCTAAAGAGCTGGGCATGGTACTACTAGAATGGTGGGAAGGCAAGCTGTAGGCCATGAGTGGCCTTTGGCAGCATGTCTGAGGAGGAAATGGGCCTATGTGGTAACATCGGAGGGAGAAAGCAGGACTATAGCCCAAGAACCTGGAAAGGCAGCAAGAGATCACCCAGTAGAATTCTTAAAATCACTGCTTGAAACCAGGGTTTTAAATTCAAGTCTATATATTGCAGAGATTGAATCCTATTGGCTCTTTATTAGAGCTGTCACATAAAGGTATTGAAAATCCAATCAGCCATTAGATGGCAGCAAAAGCTTGTTTCTGAATCTTTGCTGCCATCTAATGGTCATCTAGATTTTTGCAGCCCAGATATAGGCCTACTCTATTATTTGCTATCTCTGCTTGCTTGATATTTTCTTCTCTATAAAAATAAACATTCTCCATCATGTTTTCTTCTACAAATGTATTTATTTCTTTGGATTTTAACAAAGCTAAATAATTAGATTGCAGTCTAACAGTCTAATTATTTGTCACTATGGTAAAATATTCACCATTGGTTGAATATTTTTGAATATCAGATAAACTGATTCTCCCCAAGTTAGTGAATCAAAAAATGTTATTCCCTAAATATTATAAATGGGGAATGAGCAAGAAGTAATACAGGTTAGGAATTGTACACAAACATACATGAGAAGTGCTATGCGGGTTGGAAAGGATTCCAGGAGGATTCCGGGAGCAAGGGATTACAAGACTGGCTGGGAAATTGTCACAGAACATTGAAAATGAAGATCACTTCACCCCAGCAGCCACTAGCACTGAAGCTGTCACAGCTTTCCAAAATTTTTACAAATTTACTTCCCTTAAGAATCATGGGTCCCAGATTTTGGACACATTCTGTGTGGACATCCCTCCATCCATGAATGACGAACAGATTGAATTAATTAAAATAAATATTGGAAGTCTTTGGGATATAGTAAAAGTCAGAGAACATACGCTTTTAAGTGAAAATAGAAAATAGAAGTTCCTATTACCTTTAACATACTATGTTTGGAAAATATATTTTCACCACTTGCCACAATTACTATCAAATATCAAATATATATGACAACTTTTAACTCCAGACATAAACAATGTATATTATTGTCAGTTCACAATTTCCATTAGGTTTTACAATCAATATATTGTATTGATTACAATATACTACACTGTATGCTTTCCTACAATATTTTGTAGGAAAATGAAGAAAATTATTGTTAAAATACATTTTATTGCATTATTGAGTCTTCTGTCTATTCCTTATTTTTTAATTTTACTTCCTGTTCTTGTTTATTTTATTTATTTGTTAAATTTATATCCTGCCTTTCTTCCCCCAAAAGGAAACACAAGGCGGCTTACAACACCATGCTGTACAATTTGTAAAATTTCAAACTGTTTAAAATTAAACACTATTCAATCTAAAACAATACCCTCAACCCCACAGTTACACTGCATTCATTTGGGGAGACAATCAGCTCTAAGCCTGCTGACAGAGCTAGGTTTTAACGGCCCGGCAGAAGACTAACAAGTTAGGGATGGTCTGGACCTCAATGGGGAGCTGGTTTCAGAGGGCCAGTGTAGCAACAGACAAGGCCCTTGCTCGTGTACCTGTCAGCCAGCACTGCTCACAGGGCGCTGGGAGGCATACGGTAGGAGAAGGCGGTCTTGCAGGTATCCCAGTCCTAAGCCATAGAGAGATTTAGTCATCACTAGCACCTTGAATTGCACCAGAGAGACTATTGGAAGCCAGTGCAGCTCGCGGAGGAGAACTCTTAAAAAGAAGTGTGTGCATTACAAAAAAAATCCTTTACATGTTATAATAACAAACATAGCGCTTTGGGTGTTTGGTGCTCTCAGCACCAAGGACCAACAGTTCAACCCTAAGAAATATTCTATCTATAGCATGTCTCTATTAATTAAAGCAGCCCAATTAAAAAACTAATTCTTTGCTACATTTCAAAAGGATATAAGAAATAACAAAATCAGGCAAAGATAGCAAAATGGAAAAACAAATCTGAAGTATCCTAGAATTAATTTGTAGTATTCAAATATGGCATTAGCAACTCATGAGATTCATGAGACTCCACACCTGGCTGTTTACCTTGGTGTTTGGGTCAGGTAGATAGAAGAACTGTTTTATTTCATTTTGATATCAGTAAGTTGAATTATTTATCATTGGGCACTCTGGGATATTTTGGGTGGGTTTGAGCATTTTAACACTAAGCTTCCCAGAGTTACTAAAAACAGACACAAGCCCAACTTTTTAGAAATGTCCACATATAATTGAAAAAATAGGATGCTTATTAAATCTAGTGTGATTTTTAAAGCAGTGGCATTTTTCAGGCTTGGGCAGCTTTAATGAATAGCAGTGATGACATAATTGTGTTCAGAGGAAATCTGAGGCATTTTTTTTAAATGTGCACGACCCTAGTTTAAAAAGAAGTACTGGCTTATTCCACAGCTTTCCAGTTCCACTATAGAGTGAGATGCTTTCAACTCTGGGAGTACTAGACCCACTAAAATGATGTATTTCTGTGAACCTCCCTGCTGAAAACATTAATTCAGCAAGAATAATAGATTATGTAATCTAACAAATAACTTTGATCAGAGGTATTCTGGTTTAAGCAAACTTTTATAGGTCATTTATAATTTCGCTGTTAGTCTTTGACTTATATCTGGTTGCTTAATGACCATTCAAAATTTAAATGGGGCCAGAAGGGGTGCTTTACATTAGTGCTATTACAGCAGTAAAGCATTTTTGACCATAGTAAACACAATGCGCACACATAATGCACACACACACTCACGTGACTATGTTTCAGGTACATGGCAACTGGATCGCCTTTATGATCAGTTGCAGCATCCTGCAGTAATATCACCACAATTTGCAATGTTTTTGTTGGCTTCCGGCAAAAACCATCCATTTAAAAGAATAGCTTCACACTTACGACCCCAGCATTTCTTAAATGCTACAAAAAATGTGGGTGCCTCAACTTACAATTGCAATGACTTACAACCAGAAATCCAGTCCCAATTGCGGACATAGGTGAAGAAGTACCTGCACTATCTTGTAAAACAATTTGCCAGTTTTTGAAAGACTGGATATTAAATGGATCTACTACTACATACCATGTTAAAAGTCACCATCAAACAGACTCAAGCCACCCTTTGACTTTTTTGACCTCCAAATAGGCCCGTTTGCAGTCATCTCAGAATTTGGTCTCCTCTTTGCCTGTGCAAACCACTGTGAGTTAAGCTAAGAGCAAGCAGAGGCTGAGATAATGGTTTACAATAATCCTACAATGTACTTCAGTGTTATTCTCAGCTGAGGTTAAATAAGAGACCAAGTAACTGCAAAAGAATTCAAAACTCTCATCCAGTTATTTTATTAGTAAAAAATGCCGAGATACAGCACATGCTAAGCCAGTATCAAAAACCCTCCTTTACTGTTACAGACATTATATTATACTTCATTGTAATTCTGTATTAAATGGTTCCTAGGGATCCTGAGACTTATTTGAACCCTCATCATCAAATTCTCTATTCAAAATGACCTCTAGCAATCCCCACTTCCACTGAGACTACAGCTGTGCATTTTTCCCTAGAAGAAAATTTAAATAAACTCACTGAAACATAGCCTTGAAGAAGCACTTTTGTTCCAATTCCCACTGCATGAGTTCATGTGTATGCCTTGCAATTATTCAAAAACTTTATTTGACTGACCTCTGTGGAAGTTTGATTTAGGAAAAAATAAAACCCGAAAAGGACCCACAATAAGTATAAAAGCATGTGGGTGGGGTGTTTTTTTTTTTGGGGGGGGGGGGAGGGATTATTACACAGTC
>JANHGC010008524.1:210131-222732 GCA_027560395.1 Boaedon fuliginosus
GCTAGGATTGTATTTGCACAATGTTGGAAGGGATCAATAATACCTAGTGAAGAAATTGTGGTGAATAAAATACTAGACTGTACAGAAATGAATAGATTGACGCTATTGATTAGAGAAAAAGAAGATACAGACTATTATGAGATATGGGATGTATTTTACAACTGGTTGGAAAAAAGGATTAAGAGGAAAGATTAGAGATGAAAGTAAAATAATATTATAAGGTTTAATATTATAATTACAATTACAGAAATACAGAATTACAATTGTTAAGACTAAAATATAGTAACATAGAAATGAAACTAATATAGCTTAAACATAAAAATGTATGGATCATTGAATATATATAATGTATAACCTCTTGCAGCACAAAGTTTAATGTTTGGATGATAAAAAATAAAAAACTTAAAAAAAACATTATAAAGGCTTATTACTGGTAGAAAACAATCTAGGCCACATATGCATGGCATTTCTCAAGTTCAGAACTGATGCCTGCAGACATGTGTTTCTTCCCCCAGCTGTTGAATTATACTGGCACAGAGGGATTTTCTTTTGTTCCATGGTAGTCTCCAGCCAAAAGAACTTGGATTTAGAATATATCCTCCTAGAATGCAATCCTACGGACAGTCGCTTGGCCAATTTTTTTTCCTGTTCATCTCTAGGTCCTACTTTCCTTTTTTCCCCTAATCTAAAAAAGTCAATTCATTTTTTCTAGAGGAAAATTACTCTCCTTTCTAAATAGACAAATACTATCCCAGTGGTTCTCAACCTTTTCTTCACCACGTACCACTTTTAAATAGCTTTTGTGGTCATGGACCATGGCCATGGACCCCCAAGACATAACTCAAGATTTAAATCACAACATTTCAAACCCCTGTGATGGCATGTTACTACAACTAAAACCTTCAATCATGGACTGTATTCCATCAGTCTTGTGGATATAGCATCAGAAAGTTTTCAACCAAATATAGGTGTTTATGTCTTATTGCGAAAAGTGTCTATTACATCAATTATAACACTGAAAAAACCCAGCTCTAAAAAAATCAGTGTAAGCAAATATTGTAAAAGCAGTAGATAAATTTACTCTAAAACAATTTAATTTACAATGAAATTCTTCGTGAGAAATAAATTCTGCTGTACTAAACCACTTGATAAACAGCTGGATAGTTGAACTTTTACAGAAAAGTTTTGATAGTCATAATAATGGGTGGGGGAGAGCAGAGGAACAAGACCAATATTTTATAACCTGTGTGAACAAGTCAGGAAATTGGATGATGAGCAAAGGAAAGCATACTTTATGCTTGTGTAAGGACAGTAGCAACAGACGATCTCAGTTGATACCATTTGTTCCTCAAAAAAATGTATCCTGCTTATAAATAAAATAGGCTTTTAAACAATTAGTAAAATAACGTGCTCTCTATGACCTGGGAGGATTTAGTTTTCAAATGACAAGATTCATGAGACCATTTCATGGGATGTTACTTATGTGAGTTGATCAGCATCCTGAGCCAAGCATAACAATTTTGCTTGCCAGCCCCATACACAGATTTATTATTTATCCCACTCTAATTTGTTACAAGCTTATTTTGAAATTAATGGAGCAAGCATGTACAATGCTATCTTTGCAAAAAATAATTACAGTGCTCCAGAGAAATTTGTCTTTACATTTTGAACTTAATCCTTTTTGCCCAGCAATTAACTGAATAACAATTTTGGAAGGGACCTTGGAAGCCTTCTAGTCCAATCTCCTCCTTAAACAGGAAACCTTACACCATTTCAGACAAATGATTGTCCAATCTCTTCTTAAAACTTCCAGTCTTGGAGCACCCACATTCCACAACTATTAATCGTTACCTTTATAAATAGATTAATAGTTCTCCCTGACCGGAAATTCCTCCTTCATTCTAGGTTGAATCTCTCTCTGTTAAGCTTCCATCCAGGACTTCTTGTCCTTCTCTCTGATGCTTTGGAGAACAGGTCAACCCCCTTTTCTCTGTGACAGCCCCTCAAAAACAGAAGACTACTATCATATCACCCCTTGTCCTTCTCTTTGTTAAACAAGACATACCCAGATCTCTCCAGATTACTTATCATCCTTTGTTGGTCTTCTCTGCACTTTTTCTAGTCAATTTTTTTTTATCATGGTGATAAAAACTGGATGCAGTATTCCAAGTGGGGTCTTAACCAGTGCTGTACTAGTACTTTACATGTCTTGGATCCTGTTTCTCTGTTGATGCAGCTAGGACTGCATTGGCTTTTTTTGTAGCTGCAGCACACTGTTGGCTGATACTTAAGTGGTTGTCCACTAGATCCCTCTTACAGTTACTGTTGTTGAGCTAGATACCACCTGCTCATATCTGTGCATTTGGGTTTTCTTGCCTAAGTGTAATAGCTTATGTTTCTCACCTGTGAATTGCATTTTGTTGGCTAGAGTCCAGGTTCTAGTCTGTAAGATTCTTCTGGATCTTGAGCCTATCCCCTATGGTGTTGGTTATTCCTCCCAGCTTGATGTTATCAAATTTGATGAGTTCCTCTTTGGTCGCTCATCTGCTGCTTCCATCCTTAAACCACTGAAGATATTCCACAGGATTGTGTTTTCTTGCCTTTTTTCTGGGATGATATTTTTTGCTCCCAAGATATAATCACACAGAAAATTGGATGTAGGAAAATAGACTTGAAAAACAATATTTACTTTTTCAAAGGAAGACAAAGTGGCAATCTGGGGCCACATGATTAGGAAGGAGAGACAGAGAAACCCTAACCCCATTTTCAAGCTCTGATACATACTTTAAAATTGTGCAAAATGGAATTATAACAACATTTAAAGGAAAGCCAAGAGTTATCTACATGTATGAGGTTCCTAAATACAAAATAACTCTGTATAAATACAACATAATATGGGCTAATGAAGATAGTTCGTTGGTTGCTAACACTTGCCAATGGTTCAGGAAGTTTTTATCCCAACTTAAAGGGGAAAAACAGTGAGTCCATTTGTAGCAGCAGAGAGTTGTGGAGAGTTTTAATTCTTTCCAACTGGCATGTAGCTCTGGGGGGAGTCTTTCAAAGCCAGCCCTGTGGTGTCGAAATCTCCCCGTGATCCCTTTTGCATAGAAAGAAATATCACACTGTTTTTTTCTCTTCTCGATATTGTCTGGCTTACCGTGAGGTAATTTGAAAAGAATGCATAAATGCATTGCCAGGACAGAACAATAGGCTATCCTAGGAAATCATAAAAAATGGAATAATTATCAAGCTTATCTTGACAGTCTTGTATAATATTAAACATGGAAACCACAAAAATTCTCCATAATTTATAATATCTTGAGGCATGATTTTCTTGGCCAGTCTAGTAGTTGCCTGCCTTTTTGAAGCCTTGTGCCAGGGGAATCCCCTGCTTATAGTCAAGTTGAAACATCCAAGCCATATTGAATTCAGAAGGAGAGATTTAAGCTGCAGGAATCAGGCAGCTTTCCATGATCATAGTTGTATTCCTATTTGGAAAAGATCAATTCAATTTTCCAGAACCTGGAACCCTCCTGTTGAGACAGCTAATTCTAGATTTCCAGCTATTTGTTGGTTGTATAGGGGAAGTTTGAGCTGTTGACCAAAGGGGGTCCATATACGATATAGGTAGGGCTATGCTTGCAGCTTAGCTACTATATGGCTCAGAGTTCTCCTAATTCAGGCTCCACTATGCAAGATAGAAGGTGATGGTGCTTTGCTGTTTCTGCTTCTTTTCTTCTTAATTGTTCTTGTTCCTTTCTACTGAATCTAAAGCTCCAGAGCTAGGGTGTCTGTCCATCTCTTTCTGAACATACCAAAAGGTATGAAAGCTTTGTTTTGGGGCATACATTTCTTTCCCCAATACAAGGTCAAAACACTCTGCTTGTGACTTCCAGCAATTGAATCATAGCTACATATCCTTCCATTACGCTACAACTTATCTGGCTTTCTATTCTTCCCCTTTTGAAAAGTGGGAGAAAGTTCTCCAGAGGGTCTTCCTTTGGGATTTCTTGAAAGTATGGGTAACTGCCCCTACTCCCCAAAATATGATTATCCAGTGGAAGACAGAATAGCCCATCGACTGCCTTTTCCTTCAATAAGTATAATAACAGCAGAAGAATGCAATCCAAATTTTCTATTTAAAAAACGGTAACACAAAATCCCTTGTCTTATGAGAATTGATAGAAAAAGGACATTTTTTTCTGCATGGCACTTGTATAATAGTATATTTCTCCTGTATGGACAGATACAGGGACGTGGTAACAAAACATTTGAAGACCCTCACCAGGAATTCCCCAAGTTTCTTTGATGATAATTGTATTGGTAGAAAATGAATGCATGTCCTGGACTGTCTTCCATTTATAGGTCAGCAGCCTCATGATTTATTGCCGCTTACAGTTTCAATATATAATAAAACTTTATAAGGCCACAATATTTCTTGTAATCTAGTCCTTTCATAGATCCTTGGCTTTATTCCATCCAATTAACCACTAAAGCAGCAGAGAGCTGAAATGGTGTTTGTGTCTTGTAAAATATAATGAGATTTATACTATTATCTTTTTCTGCAATTGCAGGATCCAGAGGAATGGATCTTTGGTTGTTGCTGTTTATGTTGGCTCTGGCATCTGCGAGCAGTTCTTTTTCCACAATGAAACGTGAGTTTGAATGCTCTTGAGAAAGAGGTATTAACAATGTTTGCGGTACTTAGCATAAGAAATTTCAACATTAAATCTATGCTGTAATTGTTCTCAGCACGAGCTGTTGCTATACCAAGTTCTGTTTTTACTTTCACTTTACATTACTTTGAACTAGATAGCCTGTGAATTAAGCATCAGCGCCTGCAGAAAAGGTATCATAATGGTTTGATCTAAGCCAAAATCTAAGAAGGCGGGATTATGGCCCACCTAGAAGCTAATGGGTGAAGGCAAGTGGTTTTCTATCTATAGACTCTTGTGCAGAATACAGCTCATGCCTACAGAAAGGCAATGCCATTTCAGGGAATTTGATTGTCACATTCAGTGACATCGCTAAAAAATTGACAAAAAACCCCTGGGCACCTCAAAGAAGGAAGCAAATACTCCAACTCCCCACAACAATGCCTTCAAAGAATTCACAGATTAACAGAGTTGGAAGGGACCTTGTGGGTCTTCTAGTCCAACCCCCTGCCCAAGCAAGAGACCCTACACCATTTCTGACAAAGGGCAGTCGAATCTCTTTTTAAGTCTCCAGTGATGAAGCTCCCACAACTTCTGAAGGCAACTTCTGTTCCATTGATTGATTGTTGTCACTGTCAGAAAACCTCTCCTTATTTCTAGGTTAAATCTCTCATTCAGTTTCCATCCATTGTTCCTTGTCTGGCCTACAGGTGCTTTAGAAAATAGCTTGACCCCCTCCTCTCTGTGGCAGCCCCTCAAACTCCTTGGCAGTCTCTCATACCTTTGCTGGAAGCACAGTGCTCATCGAATAGTTTGATCAGCTGTGTTTCAACTCATGCGGGAGTAGGGGATGTCGCACGTACATGCGCAGGGGACCGGGAAGGCTGGGGGTGTTGTGTGCGCATTGTGTGCGTACTCCACCACCACCCCATGCATGCATGCGTGACTCCCCCTCACCCCTGCGCAATTCCAGAGCCAAAACACATCTGATCTGACGATCAGCTGTGTTTCCAAACAATGCAAAGGGATGGGGGTGGGGCTTGCACGCACATGTGCACACATGCATGGGAGGGTTCAGAGGCATGTGGCATGCACACGCACAGCCACACGAACAAACCTCCGGCACGCAGGGTGGAAAAAGGTTCGCCACCACTGATCTAGACCCATGGGTCAACCACATTGCTTGTGTTTCAATAACTTACTGTAACTCAGGATTTTTGGATTAGTGTTTAGGTGGGGGGGGGAAGTAAAATGCTCCTCTGCTCTTTTAAGAATCTTCCTCCATCAAGGGGGGGGGGAAATCTCCCCCTTGTCTTCCTCTGTTTGAACATAATATCAACCCAGTATTTGTTTCTACTTATTTCTAAATATACAGCATAGAAGGCATTGCTTTATTATTGTCAGAATGTATATTTTAGAATTTAGATCCTGTCTAGCCAGTGTACATTTATTGGTTTGGAGGTGATTTTACTGAATCTAGAGTTGAATCACTACCTATTCTTTTCTGCTTTGAATTGCTAATTTGGCCACCCTGTTCTGTTTTTATTACATCCATTATTTTATTTTCAGCATAGGAAGCTTAATGGCTGTGGTGCGGAAGAAAACTGGAGGAGAAAACAGTTCTTAATTGGTGGCGTCTGTACATCAAATATTTTCTAACACAGTAAACAAATAATCTTGAAAACAGGATTAAAAAAACAAATAGAATATTGAAAAGCAGGCCTCACTCAGTGTTTAGTATTAGGGTATTCTTTCTATTCTGTGAGGTGAGTTGGGCTGAGAGTAACCAGCCCAAAGTCATCTAACATGCCTAAGGCAGGATTAGAGCTCATCGTTTCCATTCTCATACCTTAACCACCAGACCAAAATCTGTTATAGATCAAATTCTATTATAACTATTTGTAACAAAAGACTAAACCCATTTGGAGCTGCAGAAAGCTGCCTTTATTTTTTCAGTGCCCATTAAAGAAAGCCACTGTGCTAATAGTAGCAAAGCTTCCCATCAGTTCCTTGGTTCAGCAGATTCCTGTTAAGAGTGAGAAGCAACTTATTCTTAAATTTTGCTGTTAGTGGGTGAGAAATTGAGACTTAGAGGTTTAAGGAAGAGTTTGGTTAAATCACGCAAGATCAGAGTGGGTTGTCTATTGAGCCTAGAAGGCAGAACTAGCTCATTGGGAGACTTCAACTCTCAGGATTCGGAAAGTTGAAGTTCACACAACTTACAATTTGCTAAGGATGGAAGAACATTGGTCTACGAACTGATGAAAAAATCCGAATACAAATAGTGCAGTTATGCTGGAAAGGGAAAGCAATCAATTGAGCCTATATTTTACTATTTTTCCGCCTACAGGACTTCATTAAGCCCCTTCCTCTAAGCACTTTTATTTTTGTGAGGCCTCATTACAGTAGTAATTCAGATCTTTATGAAATTATAAAGCTAACACCTGTTATAGGGGGCTTTCTTTTGTCCAAGGGATTGTGTGTGTGGGACTGTGTGTGTCTTTGTATGCTCTAACTGTCTGCAAGCTGCTCTAATGCTGTTATGAGACTATTCCGTGACAGCCGACTAGTTCGTGCATTCGAGACTTGAACGCAAATAATCACACATCTTTTTTTCTTCCCGATGTGGAAATTTAAATAAACTAATGAAGAGGTAGTATTATCTTAGGTATATTGAATTTTAAGCTATAGAAGTCTTGATTTTACTTGTTACTTTTCATATTTTCATGTTATTGTTTAATTAAAACATGTTTATAAGGTCTAAAAGCTTCATAGCTCTGAAAAGTCGTTGATATGAAATAATCTAAAATGAATTAACATTTGGAAGAATGTCTTGGCAATCATTAATTCAGGCAAAAGCTTCTCCCACATTTGGTCATTTGTCAATTAGAACATCAAATGTGTATATGAAGTGGTCATCTTGTGTTTTGAATGAAAATGTAATTTGTTCCCTCCATGTCACATAATATTTTATAAAGACATTTCTGATATTCAGTGGATCCCTGAAACCCAAATGTGTAGTCAGTGATCTATTGCTTTTAATTCCAGTTTCAATTAATATTAAATTAAATTAAATCATTTCACTGGGGGATGAGAGATACCTAGCATATTGCTCAAAGAACAAA
This sequence comes from Boaedon fuliginosus, assembly GCA_027560395.1. NCBI lineage: Eukaryota > Metazoa > Chordata > Lepidosauria > Squamata > Lamprophiidae > Boaedon > Boaedon fuliginosus. The sequence continues at coordinate 217,912 of JANHGC010008524.1, forward strand.
ATTCCCTGAAAAAATATGCCCTTGATATAAAATGAAATGCTTTTTCTTGTATGAGAATACTTGAAGACTTCATTAAAACCATTCTATAGAATAAGTCATAATATCCTAAAATTGCTTTCTGTACAGATTACTCCAGCCAATTTCCTCTATAAAGTGGATTACTTAATGCACTGTGTAGAGGAAACTGGAGAACATAAGCTTGGGAAACAGCCCATATTAGCAAGTTTTCAAAAAAATAAAAAAAAAACCCTTAGCTGGACACATTGTTTTGTTTTCTGGAATAAAGTTGGATCCAATTATAAAACTGCCATCATGACCTTGTGATAGTAATAATTCATTACTGGGACAGGGAATGGATTTTTCAAGAGCAGATCATCAAGAAAAACAAAGCTGCCTTTGGACATCTTGACTAAAACAGATGTTGTTTTAATCCTTCCTGATCTAGTATTGTAGAAAGTAGGTTTTATTTATTTATTTATTTAGATTTGTACCCCGCCTCATTTCCCCAGTCAAGGGGAACTCAAGGCGCCTATTTATAGATGCAGAAGGAACCTGATTCTCCTGCCATCACTTCATGAGTTTAGTAAGTTTTACAATGAAATGTTTAGATGCGTTGAATGCTCAGAGAAAGAACATAACAAACATAAAGAACCAGACAGAAAATTATTAGCAGATAGAAAGACCAATAGTGTAGTTTCAAGCTCTGCTTCTTTAAGAAAAAGATGGACTGCAACTCTGGCTGGGGAATTCTGGGAGTTGAAATCCACCTCTCTGAAAGTGGCCAAGGTTGAGAAACTGGTTTAGTGACACATTATTTTATATGCTGGCCTTGCAGAGTAAAGATGGGGCACCCTATTTTGCTACCTTCTTTATCTTCTGTTGTTAAATAGGTGCACATATTTTAATGAAAGCCTTTTAAAATCCACAAGGTGGGATTGTAAGGTTTTAAAATAAGAGCTTTCCCTGTTGTCATTTCCAAGAATCACCTTATATAACTAAATTCTATAGTTACTATTTACTCCTCCTGGATTTAATGTCTTTTGTCACTTCAGAAATTAAAATCAAAAACTTGGGAAATAAGTTTAGAGCTTAATTCAGGCTTTCAACTTTCCAAAGTTTTTCCTTCAGACAAAATAGCTAAAATCAAGGAATTTCATGGGAAAAGGAAAAGTGACTGACATTTAAGACGTGTATAGTATGTCAATATGTCTATGGTATATTGCTTTCTTAGGTTAATCAGATGCAAGGTAGATTTTACACTAAATTGGTTTTTGCAGGAAAGAAAGCATTTGTTATTTATTTGAAATAACAAATCCAGTTGCTAAAAATCAAAGCTGTTTCCAATGTGTATGTATCACATTACTCATTTATTTATTTATTTATTATTTAAACTTGTATCCCACCTTTGCTCCCCTTAGACAACTTTTTGAATTAGACATACAAAGAATTCAAACTTCAGAGCTGCTACTAACTAAACTATAGCTTCATTATTAAATATAGTAAATATGCAAAAATATAAGGAAACAATGGATCCCATAAAATTCTACGAGTTTGATAGTTTTGCTTTGCAACAATTTCTTCTATTGCTTTTACCACATTCACTACCCTAAATTACTAGAGGCTGCCAAAAAATGCAGAAAATGCCTCAAAATGTCAAGCTCAGATTTGACAAACAAGCCCCTTAATCTCCAGGCATCCCATGTAATTTACTGTTCTCAAGAGTGTTACAGATTTTTGTAGAGTTTAGTTAGATCTAATATTTTTTTTCCAAAATAAATGTGCTATTGCCATTTTTTTCCAGCATATGTTAAAAATGTTCAGATTGTTAAAACGGAATTCTTGCTAGTAAGGAGAAATTCTATGACTTTCTTGACATTGAATGAAAGTGGCTAGGATAATAACATTAAAAGGCAGCTGACTCACATTTAAGCTATTGCTAATATGTTCTGCAAAGATGTGGAACCATTATTTGCAGATGTAACCTGTCAGTGTTGTGCTGTGATCAGCACAGCTGCTATTTGCAATGTCATGCAGCTTAGAAGCTCAGTACTTTGCCACCCATAGCAACCCACAACATTATCCAGCATTTTAATGCTGCTACTGGTGTTCCTGATGGAATGATGGTGATTTCAAGCATAAAAAAAAGTAAATTTGTGTACAATGCAGAATCATGGTTGGATGATTCTGACCATATTTAAGGGGTACTATGTTTAATCAGTTGCTCTATGTCAGTGTTTCTCAAACTTGGCAATTTTGAATTGTGTGGACTTCCTCAGCCAACATGGGATCTTAAGATTTCCAAGGTTGAAAAACACAATTTTATGTCTTTGACTGAAATCAGTGGCAGCAACTAAGCAAATTTGGCTGATCTTGAAAAGCAAGGTAAGGTCAGGTTTGGTTAATATTTGGTTGGGGGAATGTGAATAAATCTAGGATTGTAGACCAGAGAGGGAGATTTAAAAACATTCCTAAAAAATAATTGTAACTACATCCATGTTGTTTCCAAGAATTAACTTGGGGTCATATAATCACCAAGAGTAAAGCTTGACTCAAGAGAGACTTATTTCAATGTCTTTATTTACTATTTTTAACTGTAAATCTGAAATTTTGGATTGAAAGAGGAGAACCATTCCTGAGCTGAATAAGATTTAGGTCTAATATAATGTTGCACTTCTTATAATGTCTTTGGAAGTGAAACATGGCCTCTGTATTCCTTGAACCCTTAAGTCAGGGGCCAACAAGCCTTTCAGACATTAGGAACTTATCATTGGGGAACCCTGAAAGGCTGAAATCTTATGAGGTAATTATACCTGATTTACAGATGAAGACCAAAACAACAAGCCAATTATTATATAGTAGTATTCTATTTGTCAGATAAAAACAAAGGAAAAAACAGACCATTAAAGGATTCTTAAAATTATAATGTTTACTTTAAATTTATAGTCAGCAGATGGGGCAAAAACCAAATGCCTTTGGGGCATTTGGCTGACATCACATATTAAAAGCTATTTTTATCATAAATCTCAGATCAACAAGTATCACCACACAGATTGTGAGTATATGGCAATCTTCTGTGAGAGCCAAAGAATGTCAAGATTGCAAAATTCTTGCCTAAAATCCAGAGCATAACATGGGAACATTAATTTGCTGAGATGTTTGTTAATCTTGTGGGTTTTCAGACATTTTTTAAAGTAACTTCTATTCATTTTTGGAGGGTTGAGTTGATCATCACATGGCCAGTCTCTAGTCAAAAATCTTGTCCTTTCATCTACTTTACTTTCCTCAAAAGCATCAAGCAGAAATGTAGCTATTGTAAGATATGGACTACAGGGATTTCGGGAAATATTTTTCTTCGGTGTGTCAAAGTTCCTTCTGTGTCCTTAACCACTTGGGAGAATTAAAGTTTATAGGATTCCTTGTGCTAAAACCAATGCTATTGCAACATGAGGTTGATGCATTAAAGTTTCTAAACTCTATGTCCTTCATCTTGTTTTACGTTGTTAAGTTGATCTCCTCAGACACTGGATACAAAAAGCAACAAGGTATGTCAGTACAGAGCTCCAATTAAGATCACAGGTTAACAAGTCATAGGATGTGCTCTCTAACATAAATATATATATCCTGTCCTCATTGTAATTCAGAAAGAAAGGTATTATTTATTATCCCAGAGGGTAGTTTCTTATTGGTTAAATTTAGTTAAAGTAATGGACTTCAAGCTAGATATCAGGAGGAACTTCTTGTCTATATAAGGTGTCAACCAATAATGACATTTCATTCACTAGAAGTCTTTAGGCAGAGCTGGATGGCCATCTGTCATATATACTTTAGTTGATCCAGGACTGATTAGGGAGATTGGACAAGATGTCTTCTGGGATGCCTCCCACCTCAATGGTTCTAATCCTTATACTTCAGTATGCAGCAGATCTTAAGCTAAACTGGGAAATTGAAACAACATCCTAAAATATGCAATAACAAGGTCCTTCTATATTGTCTTTTTAATTGAAAATTATTTATAATATAAAATACAAAACAAAAACAAAACCCGAAAGATAAAAGGAGAATGTTGGAGGGAAAATAAAAGGGAAGGGAGTGCCAGGTAAGAGGGAAAGAAAAAAAGCTAACTTTTTAAGTGCAGTAAAATACAAAATACAATTACAACCTCAACTTTCTATTTTACGTATTCAGTATGTTTTAAGCATCTTCTAAATTAAAGCATAAATCTAGCCCATTTTCTTTTTATCGTAAGCCCACCAAAGATGATAAAAAGGATCTTCTTTACAATTACATTTTCAACAAGCATTTGAAATAGCTTTATACATCTTTGGCAATTTCTTTGACAATTTCTCAGGTGCTAGACTTAATCTCAGGTGCACCACTTAAAAGTTTTATTTTAGCTTAAAATTCAATGTAAATTTCAGACCATTCATCCAGCACAATCTAACATATAAACTGGGCCAGTTTGAGCTAAAACCACACAAAAAAAGGAATAATGTCTGCCAATAGCTGTATTATCCTCCTGCTGCCAAGAGCTGCTTTGCCTTCCTGATATACAGGAAGCTCTTGACTTAAAACAATTCATTTAGTGACTGTTTAAAGTTACAATGGCACTAAAAAAAGTGACTTATGACCATTTCCCACACTTATGACCTTTTATATATTTATTTATTTTTATTGGATTTACAACCCACCTCATTTCCCCGGTCAAGGGGAACTCGAGGCGGCTAACAACAACTAAAAAACAATATATTACAATCTAAAAGTCAAACACAACCATCCATCCATTCACATACATTCAGAGGGGTGGGGATGTCAATTCCAGGC
>JANHGC010008524.1:222832-241087 GCA_027560395.1 Boaedon fuliginosus
GCACTCAGATGTTATATACTGCTTATCAGAGCTTTACAACACTCCCCAAGCAGTTACAGAGTCAGCTTATTGCCCCCTAACAATCTGGGTCCTCTAGGTTCACCCTAGATGTAAGGAAACCTCTTGTTTATGTAATTTGGAGAAAAGGCTGTTGCTTGAAGTGATAAGTTTTCTTTCATTAGGGTTCTTCAAACAGAAGCCAGATGTTCCAATGTTGTGTTCCAAGATGTTGTGTTGAGCAAGGACTGGCCTAGATGACTTGTAAAGTATCTCCCAAATCTACAAATCTGTGAAAAATGGATTGGTAATACTAAGGGATGTACATTGGAAACAGATTGTAGTCTTCCTATTGTGCTTCTTTCTGGACACATTTGGTGTACCATTGATGGGAATCAGTTCTTGAAACATGGATTATGGAATGTTGTTGAATTCCCATCATGTGACATGAATGTTCCAGGCAGGAATGTACACATAATACCTAATGTTTCATTAAGCATACTGAATGTTTCTACTTCCTTTAAAATGCTTTTACAGTTTCATCTGACTATTTATGTTTTCATTATATGTCATTGTAAGAAATTAATAGGATTATTGGATTCAACATTGTTTAGAAAACTGTGACCATAGCCAAGTAAAACGTCAGGATTCACTGAGATGGATGGGAGAAGGACCACTTGAGGAACCTTTAACCATGAATATCTCAAGTCTAGAGTTATCCCATTAGTCCTTTGCAGAAATTTGCTTAAAGGCCATTTAAGTGGCAAATCATTGAGTTCTGTTGTTTTAGAGCATTTATACCAATGAGAGATATTTAGAGACTTGCTAGACCTCATGTATTATGTTCTTTAACATTTTTCAGGTGGTGCTAATACAAAATAATCTTCTCCTATATCATAATTAAGGGTCAGTGTGGTGTGATGTTTAAGCAAAAAGTCAGGAAACTGAATTTTAATTCTACAGGCAGAAAAGCAGTTGGATGATTTTGAACCAGTCACCTTTTGTCAACTAGAAAGAAGGTAATAACAAGCCACTTCCAAAATATGGCCAAGAAAATTGCAGTGATTACTCTAGGCATACACACAAAAATTTGTTGTCATCTTCATCGTCGTCATCATTATTATCCCCCCAAATTAGTCTACTGAAATAAAAAAGCATCTGCATTAAAGATTACAGACTGTAATCAACCATGCTGGTCTATTATGGGACCAAAGGACCCCCACTTTCTGTGATCTAAGAGATGGATAGAATCTTCTTCCCGTTCATATTCCAGCAATTAGCACTACACCAAACTTTTCTACATATAGATAATCACCCCCTTAATTACTCAAGTAAGAAGAGAATTTCCTATAATTAAGCTGTACAATCAAGTGATAATCACAATCATTCACTTACAGTTCCATGAACAACAGTTTAACTTAGTAGATAAAGACACAAAAAAGATTTTTTTTAAATCAAATATTGATGGAGAAAGAGAAAAAGTGGAAACTAAGTTCATGGAGTCATAATTTAGTTACTTGTCATGCATGTCACTGAGTGCAAATCACCAATTAAACCAAAACTACTACTACTACAACAAAAATGGAATAAAAATATTTTCTACTTGTCTACATTATAGGGCCAAAGTATTTTGGTAATTTGTTAGGTTTAGTTTTCTCTTTTTTTCATGTAACTTGATTTTCTTGGAATTCATATCAAAATTTCATTTTAAACAGTCATTATTGTATCTCCTCCTCCTTCTCCCCCTCTCCCTTCTTTATTTGATATTTATATTTAATATGCTAACAGTAAAATGGAATTGGAATATGGAATTGTTTAACACTTTACATTCCTGTACATCTGGGTGAGAAATTGTTAAAATTGTCATTATTGGGAAAGTCCCAGTGCTAAAAGGATAATTTCCCTTAAAAAGAAGAAAGAAAGAAAAAAGAAATCCAGATTCTGATTCTCAATATGATATGGAAGAATAAATTAAATTTCCCTATAAAAGGTGAGCAGGAAAAACTCAAATATCATAAGACAGCCAGGCAGTTGAGATGTCTTGCCTCGTGACAAGCAGTACATAAATATTTTAAACAAACACAGATAAACTTTGTAACTCCAAACTCCATTTTCAAAAAGAGATATTATCTTATTTTGAAATTTCCATAATGTACACATTCAACATACATTACAGAGAGAGAGAGAGAGAGAGAGAGAGAGAGAGAGAGAGAAAGGTCATTCAGTAGAATTTTTGTATAACTTTAATTTTATTGTGGAATAAGTCCTACAGGGAAAGAGGAACATTATTATAGAGAAAAATAAGTTGATTTTTTTAAAGAGAATTCAGTAAATTTTGTGGACTTACTAATAGTTGACAGCTGTGTTTAGCAATTTCAAGGCTTGCTAATGATTGGTTGCTATTTTCACGAGGGCTTAATAGGCTTGCCATCATTTGGTAAAGAATAGAAAAGATAGTGTTGAAAAGTCTCAGTCTTGATTCAATCAAAAATAGAAAATTTAGTCGAACATTTTTGTTGTTTAAGAGCTGTTAGTAAATTATAGGAGTCTGAGAAGCGACAAATTATGACTCCATAACTTCTAGATATGTATCAAAGAGATTTTATTTATTATTTACAACTTCAAATAGGATTCCCTTTCCTGTCTCCCATTATCCAGAAATAGACCATAGCATTTGCATTGCTGTGCTTCAGATTAAATTAGAACTAACACTATAGATGCTTGTGATGAAGCAAATGGCGGAATTCTCAACATCTTACCTCTAGAATGGAGAGTATTAATAATGGCTTGACTCAATTTCTAAAAGGCAGAAAGAGCAAGTGAAATGGGATAAATCATCTTTAGACTAAAAGGATGAAGGGTCTCTTCTAACTTGAAAAACATAGCAACACCAGAGAGATTTCCTCTCCTCTTCATTAATCACATTGGCACTGAGAGTATTTTTTTTTTGTCAAGAACAGGAAATGCTCACATTGTTTTAGATTCCTGGCGTGATTCATACATCATGGTAAATCAAAGTGTAGTTTGCTGTGTTTGGTTTAGTGTATTGGGTGGTTCCAGCCATTTGTGGCTGCCTCTGTATCTGATTGTGTTCATCTAGCAGTGCAGCCTTCTGGACTTTAACTGATATTAATAGTCAGTGATACTCAATAGAGACCTTTGTAATTGTCAGGCACAAGAAATCAAGATGCAAGATTGTTCAAATATCTATGGAGATTCTCAGTCATCCATGTCATGGTTGTCCCAAGGGTGCTTTTTCAAGAGGCAACTGGACTTTCATTTTTCTTTGAAGACATTTTGCTTCTCATCCAAGAAGCTTCTCTACCTCTGACTGGATGGTGGAGAATGGAAAGATTTGTATTATTTTCAGACAGCTGGTCATTATTCTTTTAGAGAGCTGATGAAGCCACTTAGAGGCTTGTCTGTGTCCTCAGGGGTACCTGAGTAGTGCAAATGGGTCAGAGCTGAAGAAGTTTCTTGGATAAAAAACAAGGAAGTCCAGTTGCCTCTTGAAAAAGCACCTCTGGGATAAGATGGTTCAAATAATTACAGGTTAATTGCATGTTAACACTCTCTATGAGAATCTGAATTATTTATTGTCAAAGCAAATTGGGGGAGATCAGAATCAATGGGCTGGAATTAGATCTCTTGTTGAGACTGATGATGCACTTGACTCTTCCCTCGGCAGTGGTGGGATTAAATTTTTTTACTACCGGTTCTGTGGACATGGCTTGGTGGATGTGGCTATGCAGTCAGCCAATCAGAGGTGGTATTTGCCGGTTCTCCGAATCAATCAAAATTATCTCTACTGGTTCTCCCGAACCTGTTGGAACTGGCTGAATACCGTCAGCCTGGTCATCTACAGCAACCATCCACTGGTCCTTTTTCTAGTATTTTTTCTCTAACTGGAAACTTCAATCACATTATTATGTGTTCAGCCACTATACTATGGTTTTGGTTGAAGCCATTCTACAATATCTTTTATCAATTTTCCCTAAAGTTAGCACAATTATAAAATTCAACTCTCAGTAATCTCAAGAATGGGGCTGAAGAATTTTGGGAGCTGAATCACCTGCATCTGGAAGTTGTCAAAGTTGGGAAACACTGCCTTAGACAGAAATAAAGAAGTTAAAAAATAAATAATAGATTCTAAGAGTATAGATTGACATACATTTGACATATTTTTGCATGCACAAAAATGTATCTGCCAGGATCAAATGAAATGCAGTACTGTAAGGCTTTCCTAATAAGTTACACAGGCTTTGTTCCCACAGCAGCATGGGAACAAGAAGGCAGTTTTGATGTGACTGAATAAATATAAAATCCATTTGTCAACCACTCAATAAAGTGAATGGCGGAGATATTTAACAATTTGCTTTGAAGGTTGTGTACATATTCTAATTTATTGGATGCTTGCTTTTTTTCATAGAAGTAAATTATGTATCATTAATCTTCCTGTGAGGTTGATGTCCTAGAGTTAATTTAATGATTATTTTCTAAGATAATTTACCTGCTTGGAAAGAACTGCTGAATCAATATAGGAAAGTCAGCTAGGTTATGAATGAATTTAAAACATATGTACACCCTTGCTTCACTCCATAATATTTATTCCCAGTGAAAGAGGCATGGTTTTTTTCTGCTTCTTTTGCAAAAAGGTAAAAACAATCCCACAGAGTCAGGAGGAAATAAGTCACCCTAAGTTATCCAGTATTTCTTTTATAAAAATGCCCCTGGTATGCATTTGCACATGTCCGTCTCTTTTAATTAGTAAAAAATAAGCAGATCACGTAATTTTCAGGTGATAGATTAAGAGCCATAGTGGCGCAGTGGTAAGAATGGAGTATTTCTAGCGAACTGCCAATAGAGTTCGATTCTGACCAGATCAAGGTTGACTCAGCCTTCCATCCTTCTGAAGTCAGTAAAATAAGGAGTCAGAGTGTTGGAAACAATATGCTGACTCTGTAAACTGCCCATAGAGTGCTGCAAAGCACTAAGCAGTATATAAGTCTAAGTGTTAAATGCTAGTGCTAAGTGCTGCTTTATTAAGGAAGGGGTGAAAATACTATACAGCAAAGTATTTTGATTTCCCCATTATCCCACCCACATCCTGAATAGCAATAGCACTTTGCAGCACTCTTTGGGCAGTTTACAGAGTCATCGTATTGGCCCCAACCGTCTGTGTCATTTTACCGACCTCGGAACGAGTCAACCATCAAGCTCTGGTTGCAATTTGGGCCCCCTTATTTTCCCATTTACTCTCTTAACTTTTATCCTTCCCTTTTCATGAACTAAAAAGTTCAAAATAGAACAAACACCCAGCACACCACTAATATTAACTATTCTAGTCAATGAATCATTATAGATTACAACATATGGAACATATATGAATAACACTTTTGCTGAATCACAATAGCTTGATGTGACCACTATTTCTAATAGTGGACAATCCGGTAATTTTATAAATCCTAGAAACAGGACACAAGAAGACCAACTTTAATGTTCAACATTCAGAAGTTTCTAAATCCAGGGTGTTTTTTACACTTCACTCTGTCAAATGTCCTCTGGCTTTTACAAGTGACAGTTTGGGAGACTTCAATGCACACACAAGCTTAATAAAGGCAAATTCCATTGCCTTGATAAAGAGAATTGTATTATCTCCATAGCATGTACTTTTTCATCAAGGTGAATCTTAATTACTTCAGACAGTCCCATTTGTTTTATTAACAGCTGTTAAAATAAATATAGTAAAACACTTAAACGCAATTGATACACCTACATTTATGAAATGGTGTTGAAAATATGAAAATAAATATTGTTTGCATAATTAACTCATTTGTTAGAGCTTAAAAGAACCCATGCACTGAAAATATTTTTTAATGTTTATTTTTTTTATCTGTGGTAGGAAATTATATATTTCAGGATAAGCTCTAAATATTTTTTGCATATATGTTATAATTATAAAACTGTTCTACTGTTCTACTTTTTATTGTTATATATTTTTTAAACAGTTTAAAGAATGTAACACCATATTACTATACAAAGGAAAAAGTAGCAACAGTGAATGCAAAAACCATAACACAATTAACTGGGAAGGTATTGGAGGAATATTGTCCCAGGCTGCATTAACAGAGGGATTGAATCAAGATCACATGAAGTGTTCATAACACTTTGTAATGCCCTTGTAAGATCACACTTGGAATACTGGATCCAATTTTGATCACCATAAGGTGAAAAAAAATGTTAAGACTCTAGAAAGAGTATAGAGAGGCGTGACAAAGTTGATTAGGGGACTGGGGGATAAAACATATAAAGAACAGTTGCTAGAATTGGGTATAGTGAGTTTAATGAAAAGAAGGACTAGGGTGACATGATAGCACTGTTCTAAAGGGCTGCCACAAAGCAGAGGAGAGTCAACCGATTTTACCAAACACCTGAAGGCAGGTCAAGAAACAATGGATGGAAACTAATCAAGGACAGAAGCAACGCGGAACTAAGGAGAAATTTCCTGACAGTTAGAACAATTAATCAGTGGAATGACTTGTGTCCAGAAGTTGTATTTACTTCAACAATGGAAGCTTTTAAGAAGAAATTGGACAACCATTTGTCTCAAATGGTGAAGGATTTTCTGCCTGAGCATGGGTTTGGACTGGAAGACTTCCAAGGTCCCTTCCAACTCTGTTATTCTGTTATTTTGTTATTGACTAAAAAGACTGGGAATTTTTCTGTAACTTTATAACTGGCAGGGATACCAACCACCTTTTTGCTCTTCTAGTTATTGCATATTCATTGATGTTACTATGAAACAGTACAATAATGAATAGGCTTGCATTGTAGGATATACAGTACAATGTACATACAGAGAAAACACTCAATGGTTGATAGTGGAAAGAATAGTTCAATTTCAAAAAGGATTAAAACAATGATGTGTGATATATCCTTGCTTGTTCATTTCATAAATATTTTATCTATTTATTTTTATTTTATTATATTTATACCCTGCCTCATTTCCCCAGTCAGGGGAACTCAAGGCGGCTAACAAACAGCTAAAAATAGAGTGTAATACAATATAAAAACTCTAAAACAATGATCCACACATCCACAATCATTCAAAAAAACCTTCAAAAAGAGGGGGAGCACATCAATTCCAGGCCCTCCGACAAAGCCAGGTCTTCGTGGCCTAGCGGAAGGCCAACAAGGTGGGGATGGTCCTAATCTCTATTGGGAGCTGCTTCCATGGTCAAGAGATTTACATTCAGATGCTTGACAACTGATTCATATTATGACAATTGCAATGTCCCGGGGTCATGTGATAATCTTTTGTGACCTTCTGACAAGCAAAGTCAATGGGGCAGCCAGATTCACTTAACAACTGTTTTACTAATTGAACAACTGCAGTGATTTACTTAACAAATGTGACAAGAAAAGTTGCAAAACGGGACAAAACTCACTTAACAAATTTCTCACTTGGCAACATAAAATCTGGCCTCAATTGTGGTCGTAATGCGAGGATTAGCTGTTCATGACCACAATCTCTAGCAAGGGTGCCTCTTGCCTTAGGCAATTTAAGAGGACCATTTTACAGAACAAAAAAGATCTGGTAACACATATAAAATGAAATATTCACTGAGTTGTGATGGGTAAAAGTGGCAAATGATATGTGAGTTCTATATTTTCACTGTGTTTTAAACTTGTGTAACTCGATGAAGAATGCAAATATTGTGTAAAGTTGCGGCTGAAATTATTCACTGTGTCTGAAACAAATAAACCATTGTAAAGAGCCTTGGATGCTGAAATGTTTTCTGGTCACTGAAGTAGTTTGTTGTTGTTTTTCTTTAAAGCAATTCAACTATCAACTTTCGTAAAAGCAATAAAATACAAACTAAGGTAAAAAGGGGAACGTAAGGTAAAAACGGGGAAGGGATAAAAGGAAAAGTTTTAAAAGTAACAAAAACAATACATAAATTGGGACCTCTGACTTTTTTCAGTAGAGACAATTAGAGAATTCAGTAGATACAATTCCTCTGACCGGGAAAATGAGGTGGGGTATAAATCAAAATAAATAAATAAATTAAAAAAAAAACAATATCTTCTCTCTAGAATTAAGTAAATAATATCAATACCTAAACATTTTAAAAATATTAATAACCAATATTCAAATGTTCTTAGTTTAACTATATTCTTACAGTAGCTTAATTTTAACATATAAAAACCTTCAGTCACATCAAAATCTAATCCTCAAACCCCAACGTCAAAATCGACTATCAACTTTTAACAACTGTTTTAAAATACAAAGCCTGCATTTTAAAAGATAAAAAGAAAATTACCTCAGTATGGGTTGGAATTTGTTTAAACAATGATGGTTAATTTATCACTGCCTTTATGACACTCCCACAGTCCAAGGCAGTATATCTATTTAATGCTAATTGCTGGAGGGACAAATGAACCCAATTTACATTTAATCTGTATTTTTTTTAGTGTTATCTACTGTGTCATTTCACCATTAATGATTGGGCAGTATTTTTAAATAGTTATGTTGGCAGTCTGAGAAGAATGGAGCTTCACAATGGCACCTAAATCTATTTAGTTAACCTAAATTGTTGCAGAAAAAATGAAGTAATTCTCTTTTATAAGAAAGGTGCAAAGGTGAGAAGAAATGCCACTGTAACCACTTCCTACTTACCTTGCTTTGTTTGATGTGTTTTTCTTTTGTTTTCATGATTTTCTAAATCCAACCATCACTCTCATCTGCTGCTTATTCTTTGCACACTTTTTACTTTTCTATTCTTTTGGCTTAGACTAGCCTTCTCCTGCATACCTACTCTTAGGACATCAAAGTTGTCTCAAATGAAACAGGTGCTCCCTGACAGCAGGTTTATATTTAGCAAGAGTCTTAGGATCTTGGTGATCTAAGATCATGTTTCTCATTGCTGACAAAAGATTTCTTATTTCCCAGTTGTATATTATATCTGCCTATCCAGCTAATATACAGTAGAATGGGGTTCCGTAACTGGTGTGACATAAACAGAAGCTGGCCCAATAACTTACCAAATTAAAATTACAGCCATGTGTTGACACTTTTTGCACTTGGCAATTGGATCTCCTTTGCAGCATTCCATGCTCTTGTGAACATGATTTTCAATGTTTTCTGCCAGTTTCCAGTGTTTACTTTTAAGTTTCTGGCAAAAAACATTCATTGGGAATAATGGATTCATTGAATAATGGATTCATTGAATGACAACAGTATTACCTTAATGATCTGACCACCCGGAGCCAATTCCGACAGGTTCCGGAGAACCGATAGCGATAATTTTGATTGATTCAGAGAACCAGCAAATACCACCTCTGATTGGCCGACAGCATAGCCATGCACACCAAGCCACACCCACAGAACCAGTAGTAAAAAAAAATTGAATACCACTACTGCCTGGTTCACTTAACATCAGCCGCAAATTTGTCATAATTGGCCACATGGTGACCAGCTTACAATTTACAAATGTAATCCCAGGCTCAATTATGGTAATAAATCAAGGATTACCTGTATAACTTGGCTTTAAGCACTGTAGGGGCCAGAATGACCTTCTGAGCAAGTTATCAAGTTATCTCATTTGCTTCTGTTATTTGGTGTCAACCTTAGCTTAACATTGTTGAGATTCAAGAGAACTATCAGTTCTAGAATTTGGGAGTGAAAGTGGATGACAGAAGCTTAATTTTTGAAGTATAACTCTAGATTTTGCTAAAGAAAACACTTCCAACTTTTAAAATAAAATAAAGAGTAAATATTTCAGAAGAGGATTTGCAAAGCAATCTTCTTTTTTTAAAACAAAATTTTTGAGATGCAAAATACAAAAACCATGATTCTGCTTTTTGAATCAGTAAAATGTCATTTTTTAAGTTTCTTCATGGGATTCATAATTGACCACTCTTCGAAAGTGACTGTTTCCTTCTTCAGACTCAAGTTTTATCATTTGTGTTTTAAGAGGCATTTTTAAATGCGAACTTTGATTTCTCTTTCTGTATTGTATATCAAATTAAATAAAAAGACATAGCAGGAACCCTTAAATATCTTGGTATTTTGTGGATCTAGAAGCATCCTATAAAAGAACTTTTGATATAAATATTTAGGGCAATAATCCCTTGCAGTGTTTACATCTATTTAAATGCATGGCTGGCTCCAGTGTTTTGCCTTATCCTTCTGAAGGCATCCCACTAATTTAGGGTCATAGGGTAGGTACAATAGTATACAAATTTCCAGAAGAGGAAAATGGGCATGGGAGCTTAAAAGAAACCATTGAAGAAGTTCCTTCTATTGGATTTAGTTGCCCCTGAATCGTCCTTCAGAAATTGTCAAAGACTTTATTCTTTCTTCTTTCTATTCTCCAAAGGCAGGACAAGAAGCAATGGATGGAAACTAATCAAAGAGAGAACCAATCTAGAATTAAGGCGAAATTTCCTGACAATTAAAGCAGTAATCCCTTGCAATATTCACATCTAGTTAGATGCATGACTGGCCCCAATGTATTTCCTTATCTTTCTGAAAGCGTCAGACTAGTTTAGGGCCATGGGGTCAGGGTTTATGGCGAATTCAGTAATGTGTTGTATGTATCATTTGGTTCAAAAGGACTGGTGCTATGTGAGGAAGGTGAGAAAAACTTCTATGATGTTGCCTTTGAAATATTTTTTTAACACCTTACATCAGAACTCACTAGAAACTGTTGTATACCCATATGGGTGGAAACTAATCAAAGAGAGGACCAACCTAGAATTAAGGAGAAATTTCCTGACAATTAAAACAATCCAATCAGCGGAACAATTTACCTCCGGAGTTATGGGTGCTCCAACTTTGGAGGTTTTTAAGAAGAAATTGGAGAACCATTTGTCTGAAATGGTGTAAGGTTTCCAGCTTGAGCAGGGATTTGGACTGAAAGACATTCAAAGTCTCCTCCAATTCTGTTATTGAGTTATTCCCTTGAATAATTTGTAGAAATTATCCACTTACTTCAATTTATTGCAGTCAAAGAGCAGTACAGATAAACAAAATATAATTTAAGACAGAATTAAAATAATATTTATAAAACAATTTAGCTAACATCTATAATTTAATTTAATTTAATTTAATGTATTAGATTTATACCCTGCCTCATTTCCCCGGTCAGATGAAGAACTATAAGTGAGATCCAGGATACAATCTATATTAAATTATAATGTAAATGCTAAAATTTTATTAAATATAATAACATTGCAACAACATGCAAATGCATCAAACTATTAATATCAATAAAGCAATAATTTCTAAAATGAATTATAATTGCAAAGTATGTATTGCAGTATATTGGCACAAGAGTATTCAATAGATCTACATCACTGCACAAACCCTAGCAACATGCACTGTAACAAGAGATACTTCACCTATGACCAGCATCTGGGCACAGGCCAAATCTGGGTTACTAGGGTAGTTATTAATCAGAGATAGTATTAATCTGGTTCGGATGTCTCCATAAAAGGAGGAATGAAGAAGAACATGCTCTGTAGTTTCTACTACTTCTGAATCACAGGGCAGAACAACACTTCACCCAATTGGAATATATACATGTCAAAAAAAAAAAGGCTAACTCTTATTAACTCTAAATAGTAGTCACCCCATGATTGAATGCATTTGTTTTTAATTTTGACTAAAGTTAGAGTTATTGCAACAAGACAAATTCTTCTCTGCCTTCAGATTGAACATTTTGTTGCTCTTTTCAGTATTTGAATTGACTATTAATAATCTCAAAAGAGAGAGGGAGGAGAGGGAAGGAAGGGGAACACATAACTTTGCTAAGAGATATTTAGGTAGGGCAGGACAAGGAAGTTGAATAACAGGTGTTTGTAAAATGATGGAGAGAGAGTCTATCTCTGTTAGGGCCTTTTAAGATACCGAAAAGTTTCCTTAAGTGTAGCCAAGAACTGAGGCAATATGTGACGTTGCTATGGAAATAGAGAACATGGTGACATTTTTCTTGAAGCCAGAATATTGAACCCTAGCTTTAAAATTGCTTTGAGCAGTGTCTGCTCACAAGGCTCATTTTTGATCAGCTTTGAAAGACCTAATGTCACAGGCCACTTTTCTTTTCTCCATGTTACCTGTTCAGATGATACGCATTAGAAAAAATTTCTATCCATGAGGCCTTTAACATACATTCAGGTTTTTTTTTAATTAAAATGGCTGACTGGAAACTTAATCAACACTTGTAATTATAGCTGCTGGAAATTTTTTTGATAGATCTGTTACCTCAATGGTATATTAGTTCCTTAACTACAGTCTAGATGACAAATTTCCCTTGGTATTTATTTATTTATTTTGTTATAATTTATATGCTGCCCCATCCCACAGGGCTCTGGGTGGCTGGAATCCAGCCTTTGCCATACTAGTGGAGCTAAGACTGCAGTTCTTTATAATGCAGTCCTGTATATTTCTATATTTATTGCACAATACCAGAAGTTGAGTGTAAACAGTTTTCAGTCATTAGATTCTTGCTAGAGAAATGGGTCACTTCAAACCAATAAATATCCATAGCAATAACATGGCTATTCGCAATGTTAATCAATATAAACCATAAAATTAATCCTTGTTGAATGGAGATTATGTGCCTGGTCATCCAGTGCAAATAAAGTGGACCAGTTTAAGGCGGCCATAGCCAAAAGTGAATATGAGCCCTGGGGTTGCAGTGGTTAAAATGTAGTATTGCAGGCTAACTCTGCAATAACAGTCCGGAGTTCGATCCTGACTATCCCAAGGTTGACTCAGCCTTCCATCCTTCCAAGGTTGGTAAAATGAGGACCCAGATTTCTGACTCTGTAAACTGATTAGAGAGTGCTGTAAAGTCTAAGTGCTATTGCTAAGTGCTATTTGAAAAAAAATTGCATTGCAGAAGGTTTCATTTTAAATAAATGTAATTCTGAATTAAGCCAAATGGTGTATTTGGCATGACAAACTATGGCGAGTTAACAACTGGAAATAGACAATATTCCATAACTTAACGTGTTGGGCTTTTTTAAGATTGGGAGATCTGACTCTGTATTAAGCAGAATTAGAGGAGGAGCAAAATCGTATTCATGAGTCATATATTATTTTGCAGAACTGTTCTTCCATCAACAGATTCTCATTCTAGCCAGGGAAAAGACTGAATTCCATGGTCAGTTCTTAGTGTAATAGCTCTCCCTTATAATAGCAGGCTTACTTTGATTTCATATATGTCAGGCAGAATGTTAACAATGATATAGAATTAATTTGCTGATACATCAGATTTAATCTGTTTCCAGCACACCAGTAAGGTTCAGACTTTTAAAACTTGTCCCAGATGTATTGTCAAAATTAGATATGGGTCAAGAACCAAATGCAGCAGTTAAATTGACAAAAGGATATTGGCGAATATGGCTAGGTTGATACTGCAGGCTGAGCTTGTAGGCAGAAGCACCACTGGGTATCCAGAAGCCCACCTGCTTTGGAGTACACCAATAAGTTCACCGAATCACTTGGTACCTTATACAATAGGAAGTCAGAATGGTATAGTAGAATCACACTTTTATGGCATACAGCCATTCTAGTTAGAAACCATTAACAGACTTACTCTTGATATGATTACTGATAGCCTTTTAAAGTCCTTTGTGTTATGGGAGAGCAGAAGAGGAAAGGGGAACAGAATTGTGTCCTGTTAAGATGGAAATAAGCTCAGCAAAGGCATTAGTAAGACAATAAAGAAGATTCATACGTGCTTTTCCCAACCTGAGATTCTCCAATATGATAAGAGTGCTGTGCATCTGGCTGAAAATTACAGTCTCAGTAGAGCTGAAGGGAAATAGGCTGTTCTATAACTATCAGCAACTAGTCATTTCTTACTTTAAAGGAGCAAACAAACATGAGAAAAGCAGAAACGTTTATATGAGGCAGTATCATCTGCAATTATTGTGATTGAAAGTCCGTTTGCTGATCTTATCTCGCAAATCTCAAGGCAATTCTCATCTTTGGTCAAAGCAAGCCAGAGACACAACAGGATTCTTTAAGGCCTTGAATTCAGGACATGTTTGGATTCTCATGTTTTGAATGGCTACTAGTCATTTATTTTGTGAACCAAGAAAGTCAACAGAACCATTATTTACGAAAGACTCCTAAAACCAGGAGACAACAGTGCTGACTAGAACTTATGGGAAATGTAGTCCTACATACTAGATTGAGGAAAGAAAAATAAATGCTTTTGTATCATAGAGAAGCAATCTCAGTAACGCGGTGGGAATAAAAATGAAACATCAGCTGTTCAAAACATAGATTACTTGGAATCATAATCTACTCATGATGAAGTGTTATATTTACTTATTTTAACTATTTTTTTAAACAATGGTTCAGTTTTATATGGTGAAGAATTTCTGCATAGACGTTCAATAGAAGAAATAATGTTTTCCAAATGATTTTGCAAGCGAGCAGTGATCTCAGTGTAAGGCTTATAAATCATACTGAAGCAAATGGGGTTTATGAAAGAACCAGCAACTGTGATTAATGGGGCATTTTCAATGCTTAAGTATTTAGGAACAATTTGCTTATGGTTTGAGAAGTTAGCTTATAATTAGTACAGGGAGGAAATTTGGACAAAATTTGGGAGTAATGAATGCTGGCAGTCGCCTGGCTATTAGAGAGATCCTCCAGCTAAAGGAGGAAATTTTGGCCTGTTTACATGAAACACTGCCAAAACATGTCCCTGGCAGAAAATGTTTTACACATGTGTTCTTTTGAAACTGCTTTTTGTCAGAGAAAACACAGTCAGGGGACGGCTGAAGAAACAATCCCATGATCCCTAATATGGAAAATGATTTTACCTTGTTTCCAAGCCAAACAATACTTATCAAGTTGTCAGCAAACATGAAGATTTGAGAAGTCAAAGATTAAGGGCTGTAGATTAATTTTTTTAAATTTTATTCAGAACAAAATGAAAATATCAAATACAAAACTCAATAAAAATCCAAGAAGACATAAAAGAAAAAAACACACACTTAACAGTCAGAACATTAAAAAAGGGTGCATCAAAAAACCCCAACATATTATATATATATTATTCCCTCAAATTGAATACTGGTTAATATATTACTACAATTAATAAATTAATTTTAGAAGACTCTGACAAAGGAGAATATTTGTACGTCAGGGTTGAAATGTGGAGTCATTGGTGCTCTCTGAGCTTGGTTGGTTTCTTGCAGACTAAATGAATTTCAGAAGATGAAGGATGGAGAAAGGACAATCAATACAGCGAAACCTTTAGATCAACTAAGAATTGATACTTTGAAAGTGGATGAATACATTATGGTGTATATTTACACCACCTACTTCATAAGCACTTTTAATAATTTGCACATTTAGCAAGTTTAGTGCCTATCAATATCAGGATTCATTTGACACCCACAGTTTAAAGGAATTCTGTGTTCATTTCAAAGAGCTGGATTCTCCTGTATTGTCTAAAATATTGAAATGTTTCAAGATGTTATTGAAAGACATAAAGATACTTTATAAGAAAGATAATATAAATAGGAATAGCATAGGTAGCAATTTCCGTTTGAGTGGAGGAAAAAGTTATTAACAACATGGGTATTTTGATGCATTTGCTGTCATGAAAAAAAAAACAGACCTGGAGAAAGATTTGTTATTCCAATAGATAGCCTAGTTAGGTAATCAAATATCTGCAAAAAACCCACTAAGCTCAGAGAGCACCAAGAAAGGATTCCACATTTGTTATTCATTATTCCATTCTTAGAAGGACAACCATCATTTCTCATTCTGTTCTAAAAGGACAATGATCACTGCAGCCATCTGGGCTTTATGGACGAGTGGCTAGATGGAACCCTTTCCTCAGTGAAAAACACATGAAAACCCACTTAGAATTTCTTGTTCATAGTGTGAGAGTCCTTCAAGTGCTTTTTTGCAAACTCCAAGCTGGCTTTCATGTGTTTTGTACCTTGGAGAGGCATACATCTAGCCACTCTTCCATAAAGCCCAGATCGGTAGAAGGCCTCAGTGATGGTTGACATTCTGGAATTCTATCCCATCACCACAAAGGATCTCTGGGACTTAATAAGAGTTCTTGGTCCTCTTACTAACGCCCTTCTCACCCGATTGCTCAGTTTGACCGGCCGACCAGCTCTTGGAAGAGTCCTGGTTGCGGCAAACTTCTTCCATTTGAGAATTATGGACGCCACTGTGTTCTTAGGAACCTTAAGTGGAGCAGAAATTTCATTGTAGCCTTCTCCAGAACTGTGCCTTGCAATAATCCTGTCTTTGAGTTCTGCAGGCAGTTTGACCTCATGGCTTTTGCTCTGCTACAGTATGCATTCTCAGCTGTGACACCTTCTATGGAGAGGTGTGTGTGCCATTCCAAATAATGTCCAATGAGTTTAATTTATCACAGGTCAACTCCGTTCCAGATGTAGAAACATGTCAGCAACGATCAAGAGAAATGGGAGGCATTAGAGCACTAGAGCTAAATGCCATGTGTTGTTGCACAGTACTTATGCCTGTGATATTTCAGTTTTTTCTTTTTAATAAATTTACAGACATTTCTAAAATTCTGTTTTCACTTTGTCATTATGGAGTACTGAATGTAGATTAATGAGGGGGGGGGTGAATTTCAACAACTGTACAATCAGGCTGTAGCATAACAAAATTGACAAAAGTGAAGGGGGTCTGAATATTTTCTGAATGCACTGTAAGTCTAAGTGCTATTGCTATTGCAATTATCTTCTAGTGATTGACTCGACTAGTGCCTTGCAGTTTTCTTGGCAAGTGTCCAGAAATGGTCATCCCTTGCCTTCTTCCTAGAGCTAAAGGGGGTACTGATTAAAGAACACCCAGCTGATTTCATACCAAAGATGACTAGAACTCATGGTCTCCTACCCTGGTGCCTTAACCCCTATACCACATATAGGATAGTAGACATTGAGGTCAACCTCAACTTTCTATATGCCACACAGATGCAAAGATCATAAAAATATGAGGTCATTTATTTTTCCAGTTGAGTCCTACTTCTCAGTGCTTTCTCATTGTACACATGGTTTCTTCTCAGTCAGTGTTTGAAGCTATTCTTTACTTTTTGTAATAGTTTTGCATTGGTACTTAGAATTGTTTTTATTCATAACCAAAATACTCTGAACTTGAAGGAAAATTGTTGCTCTTGGCAACAGCATATTAATCCTCTCTTGCTCCTGACAGTGCCAACCTGTTTCGTTTATGTTTAGTTTAATTACAAGCTGTTCACTGTGATTTCTATGTTGATTACGGTGACTAAAATTGTCTATTAGCCAGGTGCAATAAAAATAAAAACACTTACAAAAAAGTGAAGTGACAAAGATTTGCATCATGGGGAGAGGGGGTGTTTATCCTATTGAATAACAAAAACAAAGATTGTTTTCTTAGGACGAAATAATTTTCTTAGTAGTAAAGGTGAGTAATAAAAGTGAGATGGGTTAAATGTTATTTCCATACTAGTCAAATTATCCTGTTTTCTTCTACATTTTCCTAACAGTCAATAAATGTTATTAGTGGTCTGAATTGTCTATGGAGTATTGTAAATGAACGAACTAAGGGCAAGTTTTATCCTTCAAAAAATGTTTTCAAAATTATATTTTGCAAATGTTGACATTTAAAAAGGCAATACAATGTCACATCATTTCTAACAAGGCAATACAGTGTCACACCAATAACCTGGAACAGCTATGTGTCCCATCCTATCTTCTTTCTGGTAAACCTTTGTGCACCTTCAGATCTGCTGAAGAGAACTGGACAATCCTTCAAAGGAGACTTGAGGATACATAATAAGCAGTGGGGAGGACGGGGTGATATTTTCCTTTGATCATCCCATTAGGAGGAGAAATGGCATGCATACATGGAAGTGTACAGCACTTGGGGGGTATGGGGTGTCAAAATCTGTATTGTATTGTCCAAAAGGAGTGGGACATTGATTGCAATACCACCTGTTGAAGGCAGAGCAAATAGTCTTGAAGGACAGAGAAAAAAACCACTGCAAAGACAATGATTAGATAAAAGGGGCTTGAGCTCAGATCAAGAAAGTACCCTGAAAAAAAGTGACAAACAAGCCGCTTCCTAATTCACAAGAATGTAAAGGGAAGGAAGGGAAAGAACATTCAGACTGACAATTTTATTTATTTTTATTTATTTATTTATTACATTTTTATGCCGCCCAATTCCCAAAGGACTCTGGGTGGCTTACAACATGGATAGCA